>OZ019968.1:672466-724966 GCA_963970395.1 Ephialtes manifestator | reverse complement strand
CTTTTTGTTGTACTCCATTGTCGAGACGAAACGATTTTCCTGCAATCAGAAAATTTCAATTTTTGCAACGTTAAATTACTGAAAAAATTGTAACATGTTATTATTTATAATTTTGTACTATAATGTTTTTATAGCTGAGCTTATTTTATTTTTACAGTAACTAAATTAGATACTATAACGAAAAGTAATGAAATTAACTCACGAATTTATAGACAGAAAATAAAAATTCTATAAATTAATAATGTAATCCTCATAATTTGTAATATTAAAAAATGAAGACAGACATAATTTCACTTCATTCACTAATTGACACTAATTTTCAATTTCTTAATTTCACCAAATTTGCTTAATTACTTAATTAGAAAAATAATTTTAGAAAATGAGTAAAATAGTAAAAAGGCGAATTCTCAGAATTTGTAATATTAAAAAATTAAGATAAACATAATTTCACTTCATTCACTAATTGACATTAATTTTCAATTTCTTAATTTCACCAAATTTGCTTAATTATTTAATTTGAAAAATAATTTTAAAAAATGAGTAAAATAGTAAAAAGGCGAATTCTCATAATTTATAATATTAAAAAATTAAGATAAACATAATTTCACTTCATTCACTAATTGACACTAATATTCAATTTCTTAATTTCACCAAATTTGCTTAATTATTTAATTTGAAAAATAATTTTAAAAAATGAGTAAAATAGTAAAAAGGCGAATTCTCAGAATTTGTAATATTAAAAAATTAAGATAAACATAATTTCACTTCATTCACTAATTGACACTAATTTTCAATTTCTTAATTTCACGAAATTTGCTTAATTATTAAATTTGAAAAATAATTTTTAAAAAATGAGTAAAATAGTAAAAAAGTCGAATTCTCATAATTTGTAATATTAAAAAATTAAGATAAACATAATTTCACTTCATTCACTAATTGACACTAATTTTCAATTTCACCAAATTTGCTTAATTATTTAATTTGAAAAATAATTTAAAAAAATGAGTAAAATAGTAAAAAGGCGAATTCTCATAATTTGTAATATTAAAAAATTAAGATAAACATAATTTCACTTCATTCACTAATTGACACTAATTTTCAATTTCTTAATTTCACCAAATTTGCTTAATTATTTAATTAGAAAAATAATTTTAAAAAATGAGTAAAATAGCAAAAAGTCGAATTCTCATAATTTGTAATATTAAAAAATTAAGATAAACATAATTTCACTTCATTCACTAATTGACACTAATTTTCAATTTCACCAAATTTGCTTAATTATTTAATTTGAAAAATAATTTTAAAAAATGAGTAAAATAGTAAAAAGGCGAAATTCTCATAATTTGTAACATTAAAAAATTAAGATAAACATAATTTCACTTCATTCGCTAATTGACACTAATTTTCAATTTCTTAATTGCACCAAATTTGCTTAATTATTTAATTTGAAAAATAATTTGAAAAAATTAGAAACTTGGATAATTCTTGTGAGTGAAAAAGCAAAAAGGCGAAGCAATTTCTAAAAGTGATAAAAACGGAGTAACCCACTGACCCAGAGGGAAAAATCCTACGAGTCAATTATATTTTCGCGGTGCTCGATTCTCACTGACATTCCACGTTTATGGATTACCGTACGAGATATGCTTTGCGTTACATACAACAAGTACAGAGTCACACGCAACTTTGCACGCAACACCCATTGAAAATAATACTAAAAGGAATGTTATGGGAGAGACAGATAAAAAAAATATATATATACGTGGCTCCGCGACGCATCCCTGAGTAAAAAGCGCGCCATGACTTACCAACACTAAGTACCGATTGTTTCCGTCCGAGTCTCGTCTGCAAATGAGATTATCTATAATTGCTCGAGAACTGCACGCAAATATTACAGCAATACCGAATTTGGTCAGAGAACTATTATCGTCTTCCGGACTTTTCATTCAGGAAATTTTTTTTAAATTCTATCCTCGCGACCTAGAATCTTTAAATTTTCTCCTCACAACGTGTATTGTTTATTTACTTTAATAAATAATAATTGTGTTGAATTAAACTGCGGGAAATAATATTTTAGAGAATTTTGTCACATTCCACAAAATTCTGATAATTATTTTTTTGTATCAACTAAATAATTATACTGATTTAATGAAATTAGTATATATTAAATTAGTAATAATTTGCAAGCATTTTTTTACAATTTTCATTTTTTGAAATTTAAAATTGAAAAAAATGTAGATTGAGGAAATAATATTTTAAAGAATTTTGTTACATTTCCCAAGATTCTGATAACTATTTTTTTGTATCAAGTAAATCTTTATACTAATTTAATGAAATTAGAATATATTAAATTAGTAACAATTTGCAAACATTTTTTTACAATTTTCATTTTTTGAAATGTAAAATTGGAAAAAATGTAGATGGAGGAAATAATATTTTAAAGAATTTTGTTACATTTCCCAAGATTCTGATAATTATTTTTTTGTATCAACTAAATAATTATACTAATTTTATGGAATTAGAATATATCAAATTAGTAACAATTTGGAAACTGCATAACATTTTTTTACAATTTTCATTTTTTTTTTTTTTAATTTAAAAAAATGTAGATGGAGGAAATAATATTTTTAAGAATTTTGTTACATTTCCCAAAATTCTGATAATTATTTTTTTGTATAAACTAAATAATAATACAGATTTAATGTAATTAGAATATATTAAATTAGTAACAATTTGCAAACATTTTTTTACAATTTTCATTGTTTTAAATTTTAAATTGAAAAAAAATGTAGATGGAGGAAATAATATTTTAAAGAATTTTGTTACATTCCCCAAGATTCGGATAATTATTTTTTTGTATCAACTAAATAATTACACTAATTTAATGAAATTAGAATATATCAAATTAGTAACAATTTGCAAAGTGCATAATATTTTTTTTACAATTTTCATTTTTTAAATTTAAAATTGAAAAAAATGTAGATGCAGGAAATAATATTTTAAAGAATTTTGTTACATTCCCCAAGATTCGGATAATTATTTTTTTGTATCAACTAAATAATTATACTGATTTAATGAAATTAGAATATATCAAATTAGTAACAATTTACAAAGTGCATAATATTTTTTTTACAATTTTCATTTTTTTAAATTCAAAATTGAAAAAAAATTTAATTGTAGGAATTATTTAGATGCAGGAAATAATATTTTAAAGAATTTTGTTGCATTTCCCAAGATTCTAATAATTATTTTTTTGTATCAACTAAATAACTATACTGATTTAATGAAATTAGAATATATGAAATTACTATTTTTTTTACAATTTTCATGTTTGAAATTTAAAATTGAAAAAAATGTAGCTGCAGGAAATAATATTTTTAAGAATTTTCTTACATTCCCCAAGATTCTGATAATTATTTTTTTGTATCAACTAAATAATTAAACTAATTTAATGAAATTAGAATATATAAAATTAGTAACAATTTCCAAACTGCATAACATTTTTTTTTACAATTTTCATTTTTTAAATTCAAAATTGAAAAAAAAATATAGATGCGGGAAATAATACTTTAGAGAATTCTGTTGTTTTCCCAAAGATTGCGATAATTATTTTTCTGTATCATCTAAATAATTACACTAATTAAATGAACTTAGAATATATAAAATTGCTAAAAATTTGTAAACTGCATAACATTTTTTTTTTACAATTTTCATTTTTTAGATTCAAAATTGAAAAAAAATTTAGCTGCAGAAAATAATACTTTAGAGAATTTTGTTGCTTTCTGATAATTGAGAATTTTGAGCTGCGGAAAATAATACTTTAGAGAATTTTGTTGTTTTCCCCAAGATTCTGATAATTATTTTTCTATATCATCTAAATAATTAAACTAATCAAATGAACTTAGAGAATATAAAATTACTAAAAATTTGTAAACTGCACAACATTTTTTACAAGTTCCATTTCTTTAAATTAAAAATGAAAAAAAAAAAATTTAGCTCCTCCAATTTTTTATATCTTCGTCTGATAATTTTTGAATCATAATCAAAACCTCTTTAGAATCCATAAACCGCTTTAAATTTTACATACGAGATTTATTACCAATAAAATTAAAAAAAAAAAAAAAGAAAAAAAGCTCTTTCGCCTGGAATCAGAAAATCCGAATTAAAAAATCAACCAACCAGATTTTCGAGTTTGGCATATTTGCAGAGAGTTGAGAAGAATTACCAGTTTACCAACTGTGACTCGAGAGCACCGCTACTTTCTCGCAACACCGACTGATGTACATTCAAAGAGTCGAAGAAAAAAAAGCGAGAAAACAGCAAAGAAGAAGAAGAAGCAGCAGCAGCAGCAGCAGCTTAACGGTCATCACGATCCTCTCTATCTGTCCTCATTTATCGCTCGTGTAGCTGTTGTATCAAACGCAAAGATCCCTGCATAACGGTATAAGGAAACGAGCCGAAACGCAACGTATTAAATTAATCTCACCAGTGCGAGACTCAATGACCACCACCGAGCAATGAGCAAAGCTTTGAACGACCGTTATACTCGAGTTTGCTCACGATCATCCAGCTACTGACTTTCTCAGGATTCTTCACTTTGATTGTGGCTTTTCGACACGAGAAATTCCTCTCGAGTGCTCCAGTAATCCTTCAGTCTCCACTCCAGGCTCTTCCAGCGAAGAACTAAAAAATAAATAAAATGTTACTTTACAAATCGCATGAAGAAAATCAAGTTTTGAAAAATGTTTGGCAATCTTCCAGATTTTTTAGAATTTCAAAATTATTTTATGCTCAGAATGCAAAAATTTCAATGATTTGTAATGAAGGAATCATTTTTATCCTGAAAACAATGTCCAAGATTGATCTTTTAATTTTGATGATTTCAAAAATTTATATTCAATATTTGGGGAAGAATGGAACAAAGAAAAAATGTTACTAACATTTAGTATCAAATTTTAGGGGTTTTCAAGTATTTTTAATAAAGAGCTAATTTATTAATTTTTTTATTTCTTTTTTTAATTTAAAAAAAAAAATCTTTTAATTTTAATGATTTCAAAAATTTATATTCAAAATTTGGAGAAGAATGGAACAAAGAAAAAATATTACTAAAATTCAGAATCAAATTTTAGGGGTTTTCAAGTATTTTTAATAAAGAGCTAATGTTTAAAATAAATAAATATAAAATGTTACTTTACAAATCGCTTGAAGAAAATCAAGTTTAAAAAATGTTTGGCAATCTTCCAGATTTTTTAAAATATTAACATTTTTTATAATCGGAATGCAAAAATTTCAATGATTTGTAATGAAGGAATCATTTTTATCTTGAAAACTATTTTAATTTTGATGATTTCAAAAATTTATATTTAAAATTTGGAGAAGAATGGAACAAAGAAAAAAAGTTACTAAAGTTCAGTATCAAATTTTAGGGGTTTTGAAGTATTTTTAATAAAGAGCTAATGTTTAGAATAAATAAATATAAAATGTTACTTTACAAATCGCTTGAAGAAAATCAAGTTTAAAAAATGTTTGGTAATCTTCCAGATTTTTTAGAACTAACAATTTTTTTTATGGTCAGAATGCAAAAATTTCAATGATTTGTAATGAAGGAATCATTTTTATCTTGAAAACTATTTTAATTTTGATGATTTCAAAAATTTATATTCAAAATTTGGAGACGAATGGAACAAAGAAAAAATGTTACTAAAATTCAGTATCAAATTTTAGGGGTTTTCAAGTATTTTTAATAAAGAGCTCATGTTTAGAATAAATAAATATAAAATGTTACTTTACAAATTGCTTGAAGAAAATCAAGTTTAAAAAATGTTTGGCAATCTTCCAGATTTTTTAGAATATTAACATTTTTTTATAATCAGAATGCAAAAATTTCAATGATTTGTAATGAAGGAATCATTTTTATCTTAAAAACAATGTCCAAGATTGATCTTTTAATTTTGATTATTTCAAAAATTTATTTTCAAAATTTGGGGAAGAATGGAACAAAGGATAAATGATACTAAAATTCAGCATCAAATTTTAGGGGTTTTCAAGTATTTTTAATAAAGAGCTAATGTTTATAATAAATGAATAAATAAAAATAAATAAAATGTTACTTTACAAATCGCTTGAAGAAAATAAAGTTTACAAAATGTTTGGCAATCTTGCAGATTTTTTACAATATAAAAATCTTTTTATGGCCAGAATCCAAAAATTCCAATGATTTGTAATGAAGAAATAATTTAAAAAGTCATTTTTATCTTGAAAACAATGTCTAACACTAAACAGATGAATTCAAAAATTAAAAATTAAAAAATTTATATTGAAAATTTGTCAAAGAATACAATAAGAAAAAATGTTGCTAAAATTCAGTATCAAATTTTCAGGGTTTTCAAGTATTTTTAATAAAGAGCTAATGTTTATAATGATAGAAAAGGAATTAGGAAAAATAAAGTAACAGCCTCTTCTTTAGGACCCAGCGAAAAACTAAATAATAAATAAAAAGTTACTTTACAAATTGCTTGAAGAAAGAAAATCAAGTTTTTAAAATGTTTAGTCTATTCCAGATTTTTTAGGAATAAACAAAATCTGCTAGTTGCCGATGTTTTTATGGTCAGAATGCAAAAATTTCACTGTTTTGTAGTGAAGGAATAATTTGAAAAGACACTTTTATCTTAAAAACAATGTCTAACACTAAATCGATGATGTCAAAAATTAATATTGAAAATTTGATGAAGAATACAACAAACCCAAATTTGAGTATCAAATTTTAGGATTTTTCGGTTCCAGAAATTCCAGCAACTATTTCAGATTTCTAAAATAAAAAAGTTCGTTATTAACACTTTTTAAAAATGCGCCATAAAAAATCCATCGATTTCTGATGAAAAAATTATTTCCAAAGATATTTCAAACACAAACAAAAAAAAAATTCACTAATGGTGAATAAAAAATTAGGAAAAAGAGGGAAAAAAAAGAATAAATTGTGCTGATTATTCGAAAGAAATGACAATAAAATCAGCAAAATCAGCTTGAAGTTGTTTGTAGTGGTTTCAAAAATGTTCAGCACTATTTCAGATTTTTTAGGAATAAACAAAATGCACTAATTGCTGATTTTTTTATGGTCAGAATGCAAAAATTTCACTGTTTTGTAGTGAAGGAATAATTTGAAAAGACACTTTTATCTTAAAAACAATGTCTAACACTAAATCGATGATTTCAAAAATTAATATTGAAAATTTGATGAAGAATACAACAAACCCAAATTTGAGTATCAAATTTTAGGATTTTTCGGTTCCAGAAATTCCAGCAACTATTTCAGATTTCTAAAATAAAAAAAGTTCGTTTTCAATACTTTTTAAAAATACGCCATTAAAAATCTATCCATTTTTTATGAAAAAATAATTTTCAAAGACATTAATAAAATTTAAGAAAAATTCACTAATGGTGAATATAAAATTAGGGAAAAAAGAATAAATTGTGCTGATTATCCGAAAGAAATGACAATAAAATCAGCAAAATCAGCTTGAAGTTGTTTGTAGTGGTTTTAAAAATGTTCAGCACTATTTCAGATTTTTTAGGAATAAACAAAATGCACTAATTGCTGATTTTTTAATGGTCAGAATGCAAAAATTTCACTGTTTTGTAGTGAAGGAATAATTTGAAAAGACACTTTTATCTTAAAAACAATGTCTAACGCTAAACAGATGAATTCAAAAATTTTAATTGAACATTTGTCAAAGAATACAACAAACAAAAATTGAGTATCAAATTTTAGGATTTGTCAGTTCCAGAAATTCCAGCAACTATTATTCCAGATCTCTAAAATAAAAAAGTTTGTTAATACTTTTTAAAAATACGCCACAAAAAATCCATCCATTTTTTATGAAGAAATAATTTTCAGATATTAATAAAATGTAAAAAAAAATTCACTAATGGTGAATATAAAATTAGGGAAAAAAAGAATAAATTGTGCTGATTATCCGAAAGAAATGACAATAAAATCAGCACAATCAGCTTGAAGTTGTTTGTAGTGGTTTTACCAAAGTCTAAGGAGAAAAGAGAGAAATTGGATCGCCGAGGAATGTGCGGAATGAGCTTTCGCTGTTTCTCGATGGTTGTTCCTTTTTTCTTTTTTTTTTTAAAACCCGCCAAGGACAGTATAACGGTAGAATCCACGAAAGGGAAGACGAGTCTCGTGCAACATACAGAACAACCGGCGAGGGAGGCTCTCTCTGCTGCCTCTCGCAACTTCCTGCGAACGAGCCAAAAGCCAGGGATCAATACCTCCTACCAATAGGCGCGTGCTGTATATCCATCCTCTATATAACTGCGAACAGCAAGAGGGAGAAATTCTGCGACAGATATACTACATATACATATATATATATATAACACCAACGACGAAGGGTGCCTCCCTCGTGTCCCTTTTCTCGCTGCTCTGACACTCTATTTCAAAACGTCTGTGCAAAATTGCAAAATTATTTTCAAAATAATAAATTTTATTTTGCATATTTTAAGAAATTTCTAAGTATACTTTGAAAATTAATCTGTCTTATTATTAATTAAATATCGATAAAAGACTGGAGTAAGAAAATTCATGAATTAAAAAAAAAAAAAAATTTAAATGCATTTGTTTTTTAATATTAATATGTTTTTTTAAAATCTGTTTGTTTTTTTAATTTATTGAACATTAAGAAAATCAGTAATGTGCGGCAATATCTGGTCCATTAATTATTAATTATTCACTATTCTGACTCTATTTCAAAACGTCTGTGGAAAATTGCAAAATTATTTTCAAAATGATAAATTTTATTTTGCATATTTTAAGAAATTTATATACTTTGAAAATTAATCTGTCTTATTATTAATTAAATATCGATAAAAGACTGGAGTAAGAAAATTTACGAAATTTTTTAAAATGCATTTGTTTTTTTTAATTTATTGAACATTAAGAAAATCAATAATGGTCCATTAATTATTTAAAATTATTCACTATTCTGACTCTCTATTTCAAAACGTCTGTGCAAAATTGCAAAATTATTTTCAAAATAATAAATTTTATTTTGCATATTTTAACAAGAAATTTCTATACTTTGAAAATTAATCTGCCTTATTATTAATTAAATATTGATAAAAGACTGGAGTAAAAAAAATTATGAATTTTGTTTTAAATTTTTTTAAATGCATTTGTTTTTTTTAATTTATTGAACATTAAGAAAATCAATAATGTGCGGCAATATCTGGGCCATTAATTATTTAAAATTATTCACTATTCTGACTCTCTATTTCTAAAGGTCTGTGGAAAATTGCAAAATTATTTTCAAAATGATAAATGTTATTTTGCATATTTTAACAAGAAATTTCTATACTTTGAAAATTAATCTGTCTTATTATTAATTAAATATCGATAAAAGACTGGAGTAAGAAAATTCATGAATTAAAAAAAAAAAATTTAAATGCATTTGTTTTTTTAATATTAATATGTTTTTTTTTAAATCTGTTTGTTTTTTTAATTTATTGAACATTAAGAAAATCAGTAATGTGCGGCAATGTCTGGTCCATTAATTATTAAAAATTATTCACTATTCTGACTCTATTTCTAAACGTCTGTGCAAAATTGCAAAATTATTTTCAAAATGATAAATTTTATTTTGCATATTTTAAGAAATTTATATACTTTGAAAATTAATCTGTCTTATTATTAATTAAATATTGATAAAAGACTGGAGTAAGAAAATTTATGAAATTTTTTAAAATGCATTTGTTTTTTTTAATTTATTGAACATTAAGAAAATCAATAATGGTCCATTAATTATTTAAAATTATTCACTATTCTGACTCTCTATTTCAAAACGTCTGTGCATAATTGCAAAATTATTTTCAAAATGACAAATTTAATTTTGCATATTTTAAAAAGAAATTTCTATACTTTGAAAATTAATCTGTCTTATTATTAATTAAATATTGATAAAAGACTGGAGTAAGAAAATTTATGAATTCTTTTTTTAGATTTTTAAAAATGTATTTGTTTTTTTAATTTATTGAACATTAAGAAAATCAGTAATGTGCGGCAATATCTGGTCCATTAATTATTTAAAATTATTCACTATTCTGACTCTCTATTTCTAAAGGTCTGTGGAAAATTGCAAAATTATTTTCAAAATGATAAATTTTATTTTGCATATTTTAACAAGAAATTTCTATACTTTGAAATTTAATCTGTCCTATTATTAATTAAATATTGATAAAAGACTGGAGTAAGAAAATTTATGAATTTTTTTTTTAGATTTTTAAAAATGTATTTGTTTTTATTAATTTATTGTATATTAAGAAAATCAGTAATGTGCGGCAATATCTGGTCCATTAATTATTTAAAATTATTCACTATTCTGACTCTCTATTTCAAAACGTCTGTGCAAAATTGCAAAATTATTTTCAAAATAATAAATTTTATTTTGCATATTTTCACAAGAAATTTCTATACTTTGAAAATGAATCTGCCTTATTATTAACTAAATATTGATAAAAAACTGGCGTAAGAAAATTCATGAATTGAAAAAAATTGTTTAATTGCATTTGTTTTTTTAAATATTAATATCTTTTTTTGAAGTCTATTTGTTTTTTTAATTTATCGAATATTAAGAAAATCAGCAATGTGCGGCAATATCTGGAATAGTGAATAATTTTTAATAATTAATGGAATTATTAAAAATTATTCACTATTCTGACTCTCTATTTCAAAACGTCTGTGCAAAATTGCAACATGATTTTCAAAATGATAAATTTTATTTTGTATATTTTAACGGGGAATGTTTTTACCTTGAAAATTAATCTGTCTTATTATTAATTAAATATTGATAAAAAACTGGAGAAAGAAAATTTATGAACATATATATATTTTTAAATGTATTATCTTTTTGTTTATTTTTATTTCTTGAACATTAATAAAATCAGCTACATTTGGTCCATTAATTTTTCTAAAATTATTCACTATTCTGACACTATTTTAAATCATATATGCAAAATCGTAAAATCGCTACATTTATTTATTCACTAGATAATAATAGTGAACTGTAAATTCTAAAAAAATGTACAAAGGCAAATAAAAGAAAGTTATTATAATTTTTTATGATTTTACTGAAAGAATAATGAATGGTATTTGCCCATATAACAAATCGATTTTAAAAAGTTTTAAATCGATATTAAAAATAATTCAATATAAATAATTTTGTAAATATAAAAAACACACAAATATACATTTTTTATTCTATAAAAAAATGACAGAAAATAATGCTTCATTAAATTTCCACCTTAATTTACACGAATTTCTTCAATAATTTTTTAATAAAAAAAATCGTAATAAAAAGTTGTGCTTACATTTCAAAATAAACTAATTAAAAAAAATATGCAAAACTTATGTATGGAATAAATTAACGAATGGAGTGAGTTCAGAATTACTGAGATGTTTGCATTTTCCAACGTTACTTTTATATTATTTATAGTTGAAAAAGCCACAAAAATATGGGCAAAAGAAAAATTGAAAAAAAAAGGCTGAAAAAATAAAGTGAGAAAATAAAAAGTCTGTGTCATGACCAAAACAATAAAGGATAAAATACATGGAAATAAAACGGAGTACACGTGCTTCGAGTCAGACGCGAGTGTCTGAATAGCGAGTGAAATGAAAGGGATTTAAAAAAAGAAAAACGAAAAGTTTCGTCTTTGTAACGAAACGTTTTCTGCTCTCTGTGATCGAGACTTCTCTTGAATCCTTTGACTGAACCACGAGATAATGCAACTCGTGGCACGTCTGCTCTGTTGTCGAGTCTTTGAGCTGCTAATGGAAATGGAAATTTCACGACACGATTATCAAAGAACCTCCGAGCGAATATTTTACCACTTTGTTTCCAAAATTCTTTGACTTTGAACATAAAATGTGCTTAGAAAGCAAATTTCAACTAAATTTATAATGCATAAGTTAATACTTTAGTTTAATAAAAGAAATTTCTGCTAAAAAAATTAGTATATTTTACTTTTGACGAAATATTAATTTTTCAGTATTTTCAATAATTAGAAACTCAAAATAAACAATTATTAGAATTTGTATTTCATTTTTTACCTTTTAAAATATATTTTTTTAAATTTGTTTCTTAAAAGTGAATAAAAGTATTTAATTGAAATTAATATTATAATATAAATTAGAATTAGAGTTTATATATAATTTATTTATAAATTATAATTATAATTTAATAAATAAACAATAATAATAAATTATAATAAAAATAATAATATAAATGATACATATTTTACTATTTAAAATATATATTTTTTAATTCATCTCTTAAAAGTGAATAAGAGTATTTAATTGAAATTACATAAAAATATTGAATTAAAAAAAGTGGAATTTGTGTATTTTGTCGGATTATTAATTGAAAATATTTTTGGAAATAATTTAAGATGCTATGCAATTAATTTATTGCGTTGGATTATTATTTGCGTTTTTGCTACATTTTTAGGGCGACAGTTTAAGGGATTTTTTCAGTGTGAAAAATAAATCGATTTTTTTTGTCTTATCTATTAGTATATACGGACAAAAACATCCTCTCAAATTTTTAAAGCAAAATTCGAAATACTTCGCTGATTCGTCATAAGTACACAATTTAGGTCAGTGATGGGCACATTCGAGTGGAAAAGTATTTAAATACACGATTTAAATACTGAATGATTTTCCACTCATTATTTATTTTCGCTTGAAATAATTAACGGTTTTTCATTCATTATCTTTCCGAGGTTAAATAATGAGTGGTTTTTCATTTATTATTTTTTCAGGTATAAATAATGAGTGGTTTTCCACTAATAATTTATTTCACGTTTAAATAATGAATGGATTTCCACTCATCATTTAAACTCGAAATAAATAATGAGTGGTTTTCCACTCACAATTTATTTTGATTTTAAATAATGATTTTTTATCCACTCATCATTCATTTTGAGATTAAATGATGAGTGGAAAACCACTCATTATTTATTTCGAGTTTAAATAACAAGGGGTTTTCTCGAGCAAGAAAAACGATATTAATAATTAATTATTAAGTAATTATATTAAACATTATCGATTATTATTAAATATTATTAATTATTTCTAATAAATTTCTAATTATTCCTAGCGTTTTTGCTCGTTCTGGTAACCCACTCGTTATTTTAACTCGAAATAAATAATGAGTGGTTTTCCACTCATCATTTAATCTCAAAATGAATGATGAGTGGATAAAAAATGATTATTAAAACTAATCTCAAAATAAATTGTGAGTGAAAAACCACTCATAATTCATTTCGAGTCTGAATAATAAGTGAAAACCCATTGACTATTTTCCTTGGAAAAGATAATGAGTGAAAATACATTCATTATTTAAACTTGAAATTAATTATGAGTGGAAAACCACTCATTATTTATTTCGAGTTAAAATAACGAGTGGGTTACCAGAACGAGCAAAAACGCTAGGAATAATTAGAAATTTAATTAAAATAATTAATAATATTTAATAATAATCAATAATGTTTAATATAATTACTTAATAATTAATTATTAATAGCGTTTTTCTTGCTCGAGAAAACCCCTCGTTATTTAAACTCGAAATAAATAATGAGTGGTTTTCCACTCATCATTTAATCTCAAAATTAATGATGAGTGGATAAAAGATCATTATCTAAAATCAAAATAAATTGCGAGTGAAAAACCACTCATAATTCATTTCGAATTTGAATAATAAATGAAAACCCATTGATTATTTTCCTTGGAAAAGATAATGTGTGGAAATCCATTCATTATTTAAACTTGAAATTAATTATGAGTGGAAAATCACTCATTATTTGTATCTGTAAAGATAATGAATGAAAAACTACTCATAATTTGAACTCGGAAAAATAATGGGTGGAAATCTACTCATTATTTTAAGCGAAAATAAATAATAAGTGGATAAACATTCATTTTTTTTTCTTTAAATACATTTTGCCCATCCCTGATTTAGGTACATGAAATTTCTACACTCAAAACTTTAAGGTAGTTCTGTCGCTTCACGCTCACTTCGCATAAGTTTCCGAAAAATGAGAGCGAATTGCAAACACTTCTTGATGATATAAAAATCTGAAAAAAATCATGCATATTTAAGATACTTAAGACATTATTTTGACATAATAATAATTCCAAAATGTTATTAACAAATTGATGAAAAATAAAAATGTTCAACAAATCTTCCGACAACCTAATTTTTTTGTTTCGATGAAAATGATTCGTTCATTTTTCTGAATACGTATGAATTTTTTCAAAATTTTTTCTTTGCTTTGAATTTTGTGATTTTTTCCATGTAAAAAATCGAAAAATTCAAAGCAAAGAAAAAAATTTGAAAAAATTCATACGTACTCAGAAAAATGAACAGATCATTTTCACCGAATCAAAAAAATTAAGTTGTCGGAAAATTTGTTAAACAATTTTATTTTTCATCAATTTGTTAATAACATTTTGGAATTATTATTATGCCGAATTAATGTCTTCAGCATCTTTAATATGCATGATTTTTTACAGATTTTTATATCATCGAGAAGTGTTTGCAATTCGCTCTCATTTTTCGGAAACTTATGCGAAGTGAGCGTGAAGCGACAGAACTACCTTAAACGCGTTTTTCTCGAAACGACATTTTTCAAAACGTTGGACATTCTCCAGTGAACAATTTTCAAGCGATCGTTTTCAAATTTTAGGAGAACATTCTTCACGCTCCTCTCTATCGTGCTATGGAAGCTTTTTTTTTTTTTTTAATCATTCCATTTTTTTAAAAGAAAAACTGTCGAAAAAAAGGCTAAATTCGGTACTTTTTGTTCAAACCGCCGCCATTTTGTCAATTTTGATTTAAAAAAAAAATCGCTCCATAGCGCGATAGCCAATCGCATACTAATTAATAATGCTTTGGGTTTTTTTTTTTAGATCAAATTTGCGACCCCTAGGATGTCCACCATGAGGCTATCTTTTTTATCAACATTATTTTCAACAATTAAAAAAAAATATTTAAACAATTAAAATCGTCTTATAAAAAATCATTTTCTGTCATTCATGATTACAGTAATATGTCATAAAAATTTCAGATTTATCGGCGTATAGTAAACGTCCGAAAAAAAATCGTGAAAATAGGGTATTTTTTGGGCCGTCACACTGGAAAGATCCCTTAAGCTTTGAGGGTCTGGAAACAGTAGGCCAAGCAAACATACGCACTTGAACCACTTTTCCGACTCATCAGCGTGAGTAGCGTTCTAGAACGCTGCCTCTTCTTATTCTGCTGGCTCAGCCTTAAGCCACTTCGTTTTCTACGTTTCCTCTTTGGCCAAAGCCTCGAGAAAAAAAGCCACTTGAAGCAACTGCCTCGTTTACTTTTTTTTTCTCTCTCGCTTTTCCTCGACACGAGAAACAATAAGAGAACTTACATTCCCACAGTTTTTGCAGCCTTAGCATTACACGAAATAAATGCAGTTTTTTAAGTTAAGCAGAATGGAAATTACTGTATTAAACGAATTTATATTTTTTTTTTGGCAAAATATTCTTCATAGTGTCTCCAAATTATTCGCAAGCTAAACACAATTTTTTTTCTTCTAATTTTGAAAAATATCTGCTGTTTAGAAATCGATTTCATTTCCACGTTTTTGAAAAATATTGAAAGCTTTTATTTTCAATTAGAAATAAAATCAGCTTTTGATGCATTAAGATTAAACTTGATATAAATATTAATTAACATTTTATCTACAATTTGTATTATCAGCTTCTCGAAATCGGAGAAAATACTCAGATAACGATAACATTCAATTGATAAAGTGGAAATGAAATCGATAATATACGAATAATTATGCTAATTTTCGACTAATAGCATAGATTTTTTAAAATCTTAATCCTCTTAAAAATGATAGTCTAAAAAAATGAACTACTAATCCAAAATTTTATTTACCATTATTCCAATTACTCGAATTCAAATAATTTCATATTAAAATTAACCAAATACTCAATACCAATTCTTTTCTCCAAATTGATTTTTACTAAAATATAAATTCGTGAAAGATTTTTTCACCATTTTCTGCTTCACATTTAAATATTTAGCAAAAAAATCTAAGCACTTTTTTGTCTCAAATATTAGAGAAAAACTTTATTTTTAATTCCAAATTTGTAGAGGAATTCTTGAAAATACTAAAAAGTGTACAAGTCTCCCTTAAACAATTCTCCTTTTCAGATTAAGAATGGAGAAACGCTTTTTTTAAAATTTAATTAAAAAAATTTTAATCTCATTTTATAAACACCGCAGATTATTATTATGATTTAAATTATACCATTCATTTATATTTCACAATTTATTTCGAAAGTTCGAAAAAACATAATAAAAAATGCCTCAAGTTGGAAATTAAAAAGATTACAACTCTTTAGTGATAAAATTCTAATAATTTGAATTTCTTAAGTTTCTTTATAGATAAAATATAAATTGAATAAATACATAAATAAAATTGAAATAATTTGAATTTCTTAACTTTCTTTATAGATAAAATATAAATAAAATAAATAGATAAATAAAATTGAAATAAATTGAATTTCTTGACTTTGTTTATAGATATTTAGCAATAAAAAATCTAAGCACTTTTTTGTCTCAAATATTAGAGAAAAACTTCTTTTTTTTATTGCAAATTTCTAGAGGAATTCTTGAAAATACTAAAAAGTGTACAAGTCTTCCTTAAACAATTCTTCTTTTCAAATTAAGAATCGAGAAACGCTTTTATTAAAATTTAATTAAAAATTTTTTATTTCTTTTTATAAGCACCGCAGATTATTATTATGAATTAAATTATACCATTCATTTAAATTTCACAAATTATGTTAAAAAAACTTTTAAAAAATATAATAAAAAATGCCTCAAGTTGGAAATTAAAAAGATGACAACTCTTTAGTGATAAAATTCTAATAATTTGAATTTCTTAACTTTCTTTATAGATGAAATATAAATAAAATAAATGCATAAATAAAATTGGAATAATTTGAATTTCTTAACTTTCTTCATAGATAAAATATAAATTAAATAAATAGATAAATAAAATTGAAATAAATTGAATTTCTTAACTTTCTTTATAGATAAAATATAAATAAAATAAATGATAAATAAAATTGAAATAAATTGAATTTCTTAACTTTGTTTATAAATATTTAGCAAAAAAAATATAAATAAAATAAATACAGAAATAAAATTGAATTTCTTAACTTTGTTTATAGATATTTAGCAAAAAAATCTAAGCACTTTTTTTGTCTCAAATATTAGAGAAAAACTTCTTTTTTTTAATTCCAAATTTGTAGAGGAATTTTTAAAAATACTAAAAAGTCTTCGTTAAAAAATTCTCCTTTTCAGATTAAGAATCGAGAAACGCTTTTATAGCCGCGTGAATAAATCCCGAGCATCATTGAGCAGATAGTAATCTAGCATGCAGTCCAATTAAAAGCCCCACGACGAAGTGGCAGACGCCAAGTCAAAGAAACGAGGAAGATAATTTGCCTCGTTTACCGCAACGTTTATTCTTAATTAAAATCGAATCAATTCTCGCGATTCTCAGAAGGAATTAGACAAATTTCAATATATCTGATACAGGAAAAGCCATAAATGACTGTAAAAGTCAATGAACCGATTTAATAAGATTATTTATTGTCTCTGAGTTTTGAATTATCAACTTTATCGCTTAATTCGACTCATCGCTGATTAATAATTCCAAGAAGAGAAATAATCTTGATAATCTTTCTTTTATCATTGCAGAAATCATCGACAGGAACAAAAGGACAATCAACGGGACAAAAAGTCTGATGCTAAGTATTACCGAACATTTAAACGGAGAATACGCGATTTATCGTCGGGAAAAGTTTGGGCTTCCCGGAAAAGAAGAAACAATGCAGAGCAACGGGTCGGAAGGCGGAAATCCAGAGAACGGAGTCGACAGGACCGGCTGGACGGTAATTATCTTCACAAAAGCTTCGGCAATCTTCTTTTTCCTTTCCAGTTGTCCTTTGCTGAAAAATACAAAATTCTTCATTAGTCTCCAAGAAATTCTTGTTTTGTGAAAGGCTGAAATAATTGGCGAACTTTTCTGTGTTTCCTGAATTAAAAGAAAGTTCAGAGTACTCATAAAATGCCTGCAGGCATTTCAGACAGAAAAGGAAAAAATATCATTTTTTTCGAGATTAAAGAACCTAAAGATTGAGAGAATTGGAAAATACAAAATTCTTCATTAATCTCCAAGAAATTTTTGTTTTGTGATTGGCAAACTGTTCTTTGTTTTCTGAATTAAAAGAAAGTTTAAAGTACTCATAAAATGCCTGCAGGAGTTTGAGAGAGTTGGAAAATATAAAATTCTTCATTAATCTCCAAGAAATTTTTGTTTTGTGACTGGCAAACTTTTCTGTGTTTCCTGAATTAAAAGAAAGTTCAAAGTATTCATAAAATGCTTGCAGGAATTTTAGGCAGTAAAGGAAAAAATATTATTTTTTTTCGAAATTAAAGAACCTAAAGATTGAGAGAGTTGGAAAATACAAAATTCGTTATTAATCTCGAAGAAATTTTTGATTTGTGATTGGCAAACTTTTCTGTGTTTCCTGGATTAGAAGAAAGTTCAGAGTACTCATAAAATGCCTGCAGGAATTTCAGGCAGAAAAGGATTTTTTTAGTAATTAGTAATAGTAATATCTCAACAAATTCATAATTATGATACAAAATACAGTCCGGCAATGCAAAATCAATCTGTACTAATTTTATTCAGTGTAACAAAGAATTTTCGAATTATCAGAATAATTCGAATTCTATTACAAATAATTATCTGAATAATTCGAATTCTATCGCAAATAATTATCTGAATAATTCGAATTCTATTACAAATTATTATCTGAATAATTCAAATTCTATTACAAATAGTTATCTGAATCATTCGAATTCTATCGCAAATAATTATCTGAATATTTCGAATTCTATTACAAATACTTATCTGAATAATTCAAATTCTATTACAAATAATTATCTGAATAATTCGAATTCTATCGCAAATAATTATCTGAATAATTCGAATTCTGTTACAAATAATTATCTGAATAATTCGAATTGTATTACAAATTATTATCTGAATAATTCGAATTCTATTACAAATAATTATCTAAACAATTCGAATTCTGTCGCAAATAATTATCTGAATAATTCGTATTCTATCACAAATAATTATCTGAAAAATTCGAATTCTATTACAAATAATTATCCGAATAATTCGAATTCTATGGCAAATAATTATCTGAATAATTCGAATTCTATTACAAATAATTATCTGAATAATTCGAATTCTATCACAAATAATTATCTGAATAATTCGAATTCTCTCGCAAATAATTATCTGAATAATTCGAATTCTATCGCAAATAATTATCTGAATAATTCGAATTCTATTACAAATAATTATCTGAACAATTCGAATTCTATTACAAATGCTGCAATTCAAAATCACTCTGTGCTAATTTTATTCAATGTAAAAAAAGTTTGTAGAAACAATTTTTAAAAATGTAACAATAATTTTACCAGTGCAGCAAAGTACTTGAACCTCCTTGAACACGTTTAATTGGAGCCTGAAGTGCTTAGGGGATTTTCCCATTGAAGAGCCGAGCTCAATCCTTTTGGGAAAAGCTGGGCGTCAACGAAACCCTTTCCGACATTTAGTAGTGGCACATTTTCGAAAAATTCCCCTCTGTAATTTTCTCTGGGGAAAAGAATCGAAGGGCCGCAACCCTCTATGTAATTTCACGCCTATTCACTGGTTCTTTGCTCTCTCGGCTTCCTCTACATTTCTCATTATTGATGCGACACGTGCGACACGCACGTGTGCAGCATAAAAACTTCCCGATATGCACAACATAATTGCGATTATCAATTTTGCAAAGTGAAAAACATAATTCAACAAATATGCGATTTCTAATTTTAAAAAAAGTCATATTTGTTATATTCTCCAAAATCATATTATAACTAATTCATTATATTTATTATTTTTCCATTTTCTTGTAGAATTTTTTGGAAATAAAATCTTTTGTTATTCTTCATTAATTTTCTTCCATAAAACAAAATATGTCAACTTGAAGTTTTTTGTAGTGATTCTACAATTTATTTGTACTAATTTGATTTATTATTTTTCTATTTTATTATAGAATTTTTTAACTACATTTTTTCAATCTGTTAAATGTAATTTATTTAATTTGGTATGAAGAATAAGTTAGAAAAAATTACATCTTTATTTTTTTAAATTATATTTTGTTAACAATTATTGATTAATTAACAAAATAATTTGAAACATTTAATACATTACTTCATTTTAATGTAGAATCGTTGTCTATGAAACTTAATTAATTTCGTCGATAAATTTCGAGAAAATAAAAGTGGATTTTTTAAATTTATTTATTTATTTATTCATACACGAGTCGAAACCCTTTTTCGAGATAATGGACATTTACAATATCAAAATTCTTCATTAATCTCCAAGAAATTCTTGTTTTGTGAAAGGCTGAAATAATTGGCAAACTTTTCTGTGTTTCCTGAATTAAAAGAAAGTTCAGAGTACTCATAAAATGCCTGCAGGCATTTCAGGCAGTAAAGGAAAAAATATTATTTTTTTCGAAATTAGAGAACCTAAAGATTGAGAGAGTTGGAAAATACAAAATTCTTCATTAATCTCCAAGCAATTTTTGTTTTGTGATTGGCAAACTTTTTAAGTTTTTTAAAACTTTAAAAGGTTTTAAGTTTAAACTTAAAACGTTTTTAAGTTTTTTAAACCGTGATACATTTGCCATAATAAATCCTATCACATTAATAAATTCTCCATAATAAATCACAATTCATCACCATTTTTAGCATTCAAATTCAACATCATTTTTAGGTATAATTAGAAAATAAAATAAATTTTTGACTTTACAGGTTGGATTAATTAATGGAAAATTCAAATATCTGACTGCCGAGACGTTTGGCTTCAAGATAAACGCAAATGGCGCTAGTCTGAAGAAAAAACAACTGTGGACTTTGGAGGGAAGCGAACACCAAGTTTTCTTGCGTTCTCATCTCGATCGTTACCTCGCAGTCGATCAATTTGGCAATGTAACTTGCGAGGCCGAAGATTCCTCGGATCCTGGCTGCGCCTTCCAAATTCAGCTCGCTTCTGACGGTAATTATTATTATTATTAATATTTCCTACAACAAAATTTCAGTTTTTATTAATAATTATTGTATTATAATTTGTAAAAATTAAATTAAATTAATAAAAACTATAATATTTATCTATATTATAAATATTATAGTTTATTATTGTAAATATATAATATTATATTGTATATTTATTTAATAATAATAAGTCTTTAGGCTTTAGTAACGAAAATTATTATTATATTATTTATTTACATCGACATAAATTGTTTTACTATTATTATAAAAACTATAATATTTATATTATAGTTTACTATGTTTAATATAAATATTCTATATTTACTATATATATAATATAATTTAACAATATATATATATATAGATAATATAATATTATATATTTACTATATAAATATTGTAGTTTTTATAATAATAGTAAAACAATTTATGTCAATGTAAATAAATAATATAATAATAATTTTCGTTACTAAAGCCTAAAGACTTATTATTATTATTATTTATTATTATTAAATAAATATATAATATAATATAATATATTTACTATAATAAACTATAATATTTATGATATAGATAAATATTATATTATAATATAATATTATATATTTACTATATAAATATTATAGTTTTTATAATAATAGTAAAATAATTTGTGTCAATGTAAATAAATAATATAATAATAATTTTCGTTACTAAAGCCTAAAGACTCATTATTATTATTTTTTATTACTATTAAATAAATATATAATATAATATAATATATTTACTATAATAAACTATAATATTTATGATATAGATAAATATTATAGTTTTCATTAATTCACTAAATCCTAAAAACTTTTTTTTATTATTATTGTTTGTCATTAGAAAAAAAGATAATAGATTTTAGTTATGAAAAATCAATTTTGCAATATGATTCTAATTAATTATTTATATTATTGTAATAAAAGTTATGATGTATTATTATAGTTATCTTTTTACAAAAATCTAAAGTAACTCTCGTCTCTATTGCAAAATTTTAATCCAGTCGCGGTCGTAAATTTATACGCGCTTTATGCAATTTATTGCGTTCTTATCGAGCTTGAAGCTTATAGCGAGTTGGTAACTTTGAGAGGAAAGAAAAAAAAGCGAGAAGATTCTGCGAGCTTGGGTTTATGATTATTAGCGGTTGTATTGTGTTATTTGAGTAGAAGAAAAGGAGAGAGCCATGAACGTGAGGTTTATCGTTCGGTTTATTGCAGGGAGCGGCAGATGGGCGTTGAAGAACGTGCAGAGGGGATATTTCCTGGGTTCGAGCCAGGACGAGCTCAAGTGCATGGCCAAGGCTCCCGGCGAGGCCGAGTACTGGCTCGTTCATCTTGCCGCAAGGCCTCAGGTAATTAAACCTTCAACAGCTCCATACAATTCTGCTACACAATAGTAGACTCGCTGGTTTTCGCTATTTTATTGCTACTCTACTTGGCAATTCGAAACCACAATGGACTATTCAAATCATTCGATTATTCTACGAATTTTCGAATCATTTTATTTTTCGTTATAAATATTCGAATCATTCAAATAGTTTGGATTTTATTGCGATTTTACTGAGCAATTCGAAATCACAATGAACTATTCAAATTATTCGATTTTTCTACGAATTTTTGAATTATTTTATTTTTCGTTACAAATATTCGAATCATTTAAATAGTTTGGATTTTATTTTCGCAATTTTATTGCCATTCTACTAAGCAATTCGAAATCACAATGGACTATTCAAATCATTCGATTTTTCTACGAATTTTCGAATCATTTTATTCTTCGTTACAAATATTCGAATCGCTCAAATAGTTTGCATTTTATTTTTGCAATTTTATTGCCGCTCTAGTAAGTAATTCGAAATCACAATGAACTATTCAAATTATTCGATTTTTCTACGAATTTTCGAATTATTTTATTCTTTGTTACAAATATTCGAATCATTCAAATAGTTTGGATTTTATTTTCCCAATTTTATTACCATTCTACTAAGCAATTCAAAATCACAATGGACTATTCAAATTATTCGATTTTTCTACGAATTTTCGAATTATTTTTATTTTATTTACTAATATTCGAATCATTCAATTTCCAAATAGTTTGCATTTTATTTTTACAATTGTATTGCGATTTTACTGAGCAATTCGAAAGCACAATGAACTATTCAAATTATTCGATTATTCTACGAATTTTCGAATCATTTTATTTTTCGTTACAAATATTCGAATCATTCAAATAGTTTGGATTTTATTTTCCCAATTTTATTACCATTCTACTAAGCAATTCGAAATCACAATGAACTATTCAAATTATTCGATTTTTCTACGAATTTTCGAATTACTTTTATTTTATTTACTAATATTCGAATCATTCGGATTTTATTTACGAATTTTCAAATAGTTTGGATTTCATTTTCGCAATTTTATTGCCATTCTACTAAGCAATTCGAAATCACAAGGGAATATTCAAATCATTCGATTATTTTACGAATTTTCGAATTATTTTATTCTTCGTTACAAATATTCGAATCATTCAAATAGTTTGCATTTTATTTTTGCAATTTTATTGCCACTCTACTAAGCAATTCGAAATCACAATGAACTATTCAAATTATTCGATTTTTCTACGAATTTTCGAATTATTTTTGTTTTATTTACTAATATTCGAATCATTCGGATTTTATTTACGAATTTTCAAATAGTTTGGATTTCATTTTCGCAATTTTATTGCCATTCTACTAAGCAATTCGAAATCAAAGGGAATATTCAAATCATTCGATTATTTTACGAATTTTCGAATTATTTTATTCTTCGTTACAAATATTCGAATCATTCAAATAGTTTGGATTTTATTTTTGCAATTTTATTGCCACTCTACTAAGTAATTCGAAATCACAATGAACTATTCAAATTATTCGATTTTTCTACGAATTTTCGAATTATTTTTATTTTATTTACTAATATTCGAATCATTCGGATTTTATTTACGAATTTTCAAATAGTTTGGGTTTTATTTTCGCAATTTTATTGCCATTCTACTAAGCAATTCGAAAGCACAATGGACTATTCAAATCATTCGATTTTTCTACGAATTTTCGAATTATTTTATTCTTCGTTACAAATATTCGAATCATTCAAATAGTTTGGATTTTATTTTAG
This sequence comes from Ephialtes manifestator, assembly GCA_963970395.1. Classification (NCBI taxonomy): domain Eukaryota; kingdom Metazoa; phylum Arthropoda; class Insecta; order Hymenoptera; family Ichneumonidae; genus Ephialtes; species Ephialtes manifestator. The sequence goes on along the minus strand of OZ019968.1, from coordinate 700,563 downwards.
CAATTTTATTGCCACTCTACTAAGCAATTCGAAATCACAATGAACTATTCAAATTATTCGATTTTTCTACGAATTTTCGAATCATTTTATTTTTCTTTACAAATATTCGAATCATTCGGATTTTATTTACGAATTTTCAAATAGTTTGGATTTATTTTTGCAATTTTATTGCGATTTTACTGAGCAATTCGAAATCACAATGGACTATTCAAATTATTCGATTTTTCTACGAATTTTCGAATTATTTTATTTTTCGTTACAAATATTCGAATCATTCAGTTTGTATTTTATTTTCGAAATTTTATTTTATTGCCATTGTACTAAGCAATTCGAAATCACAATAGACTATTCAAATTATTCGATTTGTCTACGAATTTTCGAATTATTTTTGTTTTATTTACTAATATTCGAATCATTCGGATTGTATTCACGAATTTTCAAATAGTTTGGATTTTATTTTCGCAATTTTATTGCCATTCTACTAAGCAATTCGAAATCGCAATGGACTCTTCAAACTATTCGATTTTTCTACGGATGTTCGAATAATTTGAATTTTAATTACAAATATTCGAATCATTCGGATTCCATTTACGAATTTTCAAATAATTTGGATTTTATTTACGTATTAGCGAATTATTTAGATTTATTTTACGAATATAACGAACCCATTCAGATTTTATTTATGAATTTTCGAATTATCTGAATAATTCGTATTTTATTTACAAATAATTCGAATTACATTTACGAATATCCGACTACCTCGAATTCTATTTACAAATAATTCGAATTCCATTAACGAATATTCGCATCATTCGAATCAATTGAAGTACATTCATAAAATCCAAATTCCATTTGCAAACATTCAAACAATTTGTCAAAAAAAATCACACTTTCATTACGATTAAGAATTGTGTCAAATAATTCGTATTTTTTATTTTCAAATCTTCCTATCTTCATCTTCCTATCTTCATTAAACAATTCGAATAATTCGATTATGGAAAATCCAACAAATCAATATTTTCGTGTCGTAAAATTGCTTTTTACTAAAATGTAATATGACATACGATATTCTTTATCTTTTGGTAGTTTGCTTGGTTTGGCTTGTAGAGAAAGCTGGTAGCAACAAGCGTATATGTACAAAGTATATTTAGAAGACTCGGGTGAGGGTCCATTGTGGTCTAAATCGATCGTAACCGATGTTATGGCGAGACTTAATTGACTCGTTAAAGTGTCGCCGATGGTTTTACACATCTTTATATCGTCGCGAGGCTTTCACTTGTACCTTCTCGTTCGTTTCCTATTCCTCGTTGTTGCCTCTTCTTTTCTAAATAACCGCGAAGCTTTTAACGTAGCCACGGGGTTATTTACACTTTCCTCTTCATCGCCGTACGCGCGTATATCTTTCAAGTCTTGATTTACAGTTTCCTCTTCTGTACTTGGTACTCTCAACTTTGCGGGTCTTTCACTCGCGTCATCAGTGTCAACGAACCGCGATCTGATATATATTTCAAACGTTATTCATCTTCGTTAATACTCGACTTGTTCTTCGCTATTATTTCCTTTTATCTTGGACTTTGGCCTTCGCACAAATCGTCTTTCTCTGAATTTTCGCTGTCTTCGCTTTTCCACCATTTTCTGAATCATTTATAGACTCTTTTTATGGCAACAAAAAATAAAAAAGAAAATGTATTGCAGTGATAGTATTTTATTTTTTGTTGATGATTTATTTCAAATTATTTCAAGAATAAAATTACTATTTTCTGTTAATTTGTTTCGTCTCTGATTCTACACTTTGTTATATTTTATTCTCGTTTATTTTTATTATTTTTTAACGTAAAAATAATTCAATTTATCGACTCTTTGATATATTCGATCGAATCATTTATAGACTCTTTTTATTACCAAAAAAGAAATGTATTACATTGATAGTATTTTCATTTTTGTTGATGATTTATTTCAAATTATTTCAAGAATAAAATAACTCTTTTCTGTTAATTTCTTTCGTTTCTGATTTTACACTTTGTTATATTTTATCCTTGTTTATTTTTATTATTTTTTAACGTAAAAATAATTCAATTTATCGACTATTCGATATATTCGATCGAATCATTTATAGACTCTTTTTATTACCAAAAAAAAAAAGAAAATGTATTGCATTGATAGTATTTTATTTTTTCTTGATGATTTATTTCAAATTATTTCAAGAATAAAATAACTCTTTTCTGTTAATTTCTTTCATCTCTGATTCTGCACTTTGTTATATTTAATCCTTGTTTATTTTTATTATTTTTCAACGTAAAAATAATTCAATCTATCGACTCTTCGATATATTCGATCGAATCATTTATAGTCTCTTTTTATTACCAAAAAAAAAGAAAATGTATTGCATTGATAGTATTTTATTTTTTGTTGATGATTTATTTCAAATTATTTCAAGAATTAAATTACTATTTTCTGTTAATTTCTTTCGTCTCTGATTCTACACTTTGTTATATTTTATTCTTGTTTATTTTTCTTATTTTTTAACGTAAAAATAATTCAATCTATCGACTCTTCGATATATTCGATCGAATCATTTATAGACTCTTTTTATTACCAAAAAATAAAAGAAAATGTAATGCATTGATAGTATTTTATTTTTTCTTGATGATTTATTTCAAATTATTTCAAGAATAAAATAACTCTTTTCTGTTAATTTCTTTCATCTCTGATTCTGCACTTTGTTATATTTAATCCTTGTTTATTTTTATTATTTTTCAACGTAAAAATAATTCAATCTATCGACTCTTCGATATATTCGATCGAATCATTTATAGTCTCTTTTTATTACCAAAAAAAAAGAAAATGTATTGCATTGATAGTATTTTATTTTTTGTTGATGATTTATTTCAAATTATTTCAAGAATTAAATTACTATTTTCTGTTAATTTCTTTCGTCTCTGATTCTACACTTTGTTATATTTTATTCTCGTTTATTTTTTTATTTTCTAACGTAAAAATAATTCAATTTATCGACTCTTCGATATATTCGATCGAATCATTTATAGACTCTTTTTATTACCAAAAAATAAAAGAAAATGTAATGCATTGATAGTATTTTATTTTTTCTGGATGATTTATTTCAAATTATTTCAAGAATAAAATTACTATTTTCTGTTAATTTCTTTCGTCTCTGATTCTACACTTTGTTATATTTTGTTCTTGCTTATTTTTATTATTTTTTAATGTAAAAATAATTCAATCTATCGACTCTTCGATATATTCGATCGAATCATTTATAGACTCTTTTTATTACCAAAAAGAAAAGAAAATGTATTGCATTGCTAGTATTTTATTTTTTCTTGATGATTTATTTCAAATTATTTCAAGAATAAAATTACTCTTTTCTGTTAATTTGTTTCGTTTCTGATTCTACACTTTGTTATATTTTATCCTCATTTCTTTTTATTATTTTTTACCATAAAAACAATTCAAGTTTTCGTTATTTCCGACGTTAATTTTAAGAATGTCTTTCTCAATAATTTCAATTTCATCAATTATTTATGATGTTGACAAAAATGATGATTGAATATTTATATTGTATGGTTGATTAATTTTTGATGAAAACTTCAGGTAAATCTGCGTTCGGCGGGTCGCAAACGTTTCGCTCATTTGAGCGCCAGTCAGGATGAAATTCACGTAGATGCTCCGGTTCCTTGGGGCGAAGATACTCTCTTTACTCTGGAGTTCCGAGCGGCTGCGACTGCGGATAACGAAACTGGACCTGGTCATGGAAAGGCCGAGGGTGGCCACTACGCTCTTCATACTTGCAACAATAAGTATCTCGCTCGTGATGGAAAACTTCTTGACTCGTGCACCCGAGAATGTCTCTACGCTGCAGAATTTCACGCTGGACTTCTTGCGCTTCGGTAAATAACAACAAAAAAATCAGAAATTAAATAAAGTCAAATAAAAAATCACTATAATCAAAAATGTAATTTTTCTGAATTTCTTATTTTTAACAATTGCCTAAATATTGGGTTAAAAGTTATACGCAGCTGTTGAAAAAAAAAATTCAATTTAAAAAATAATTACTATGGAATGAAAAGAAACATCTACGAGATTTGAGATCAAATAAAAAGTGGAACACACTTTTCCATTTTTTCTCACAATTTTTCGTGGAATTTATTCGAGAATAAATTGTTATTAAAAATTTTAAAACTCTTTTTATAAGCGAAATTAGTATTATGAACTACTAATTTAATTATATTTATATTATGAAATATAAATGCATAATAATTATATTATGCATTTATATTTCATAATTTAGAAAAGGCTTGTGAATCTGCTTTCGAATTCAATCTATTTAAATAATAATAATTAACAATAAGTCAAAATAGAAATTAAAAAAATGATAAATCTTTAGTGATAAAATTCTAGTAATTTGAATTTCATAACTTTGCTTGAAGATAAAATATAAATAAAATAAATACTTAAATAAAATTGAAATAATTTGAATTTCTCAACTTTGTTTATAGATAAAATATAAATTAAATAAATAAATAAATAAAATTGAAATAATTTGAATTTCTTAACTTTGTTTATAGATCAAATATAAATGAAATAAATAAAGAAATAAAATTGAAATAATTGAAATTTTTAAACTTTGTTTATAGATAAAATATAAATAAAATAAATAAGTAAATAAAATTGGAATAATTTGAATTTCTTAACTTTGTTTATAGATAAAATATAAATGAAATAAATAAATAAATAAAATTGAAATAATTTGAATTTCTTAACTTTGTTTATAGATAAAATATCAATTAAATAAATAAATAAATAAAATTGAAATAATTTGAATTTCTTAACTTTGTTTATAGATAAAATATAAATAAAATAAATAAATAAATAAAATTGAAATAATTTGAATTTCTTAACGTTGTTTATAGACAAAATATAAATAAAATAAATACATAAATAAAATTGAACCAAATTGAATTTCTTAACTTTGTTTATACATAAAATATAAATAAAATATATACATAAACAAAATTGAAATAAATTGAATTTCTTAACTTTGTTTATACATAAAATATAAATAAAATAAATACATAAACAAAATTGAAATGAATTGAATTTCTTAACTATATTTATACATAAAATATTTAAAAAATAAATAAATAAAATTGAAATAATTTGAATTACTTAACTTTGTTTATAGATAAAATATAAATAAAATAAATAAATAAATAAAATTGAAATAATTTGAATTTCTTAACTTTGTTTATACATAAAATATAAATAAAATAAATAAATAAATAAAATTGAAATAATTTGAATTTCTGAACTTTGTTTATAAATTAAATATAAATGAAATAAATAAAATTGAAATAATTTGAATTTCTTAACTTTGTTTATACATAAAATATAAATAAAATAAATAAATAAATAAAATTGAAATAAATTGAATTTCTTAACTTCGTTTATAGATCAAATATAAATAAAATAAATAAATAAATAAAATTGAAATAAATTGAATTTCTTAATTTTGTTTATACATAAAATATAAATAAAATAAATACATAAACAAAATTGAAATAAATTGAATTTCTTAACTATATTTATACATAAAATATAAATAAAATAAATAAATAAACTAGAAATAATTTGAATTTCTTAACTTTGTTTATAGGGACATTCATGGAGCTTACTTGGCGCCGATCGGCAGCAAAGCCGTGCTTAAGTCAAGATCAACGACGGTAACTCGTGACGAGCTCTTTTCGCTCGAGGAATCATTGCCCCAAGCTTCTTTCGTTGCGGCTTTGAATCAACGTTACGTTTCCGTGAAGCAAGGTACAAATCGATAATTCGTACCTCAAAAGCCTGTTATAATACTTAGCATATAGTTTTATATACGGTAGAGGCATCGATCGTGCGGACGGACCGGAAGTCCCGAGCATTACGAATTCACGTGAACCTTCGTAGGATCGAGATGGAAACGAGCTTGACATATTAATTTGCTTCGATCACGAGTGGATCGCACTGACGTTGAAGGCCTTCGAACAATGAACGCTTCGTCCTTCTCTTTTTCTCTTTCGGCCATTCTATTCTCTCTCTATTGTCGAGAACTCGAGTATGCGTGAAGGGAAAACAGCGACAGCCCCTCATGACGCATTTAATTGAATTCTGCCTCTTGTCGAGTCGAGTCAATTTCACTATATAATAGAAGCTGTTGATATAAATTCATGGTCGAAGATTATTGATGTAATTCGATATCCAGACTTCTTCCCTCACTATAACAAAAAAAATAAAAAATCATAGCACAAAAATGGAAATAGTATCGTTAAAAATCTCTTTTTTAACAAATTTAGCTTATTTTTTTATATAAAAAGAAACAAAAGTTGGAAAAATGTAATTTTTCTTAAGACTTTGATTTTTTTTTGAGTTAATGAGAAGAAAAAAATTGTGTGAGAATTTTGCTGTTTATTCATTAAAACTTTGGGATGAACATTCTTTTTTTTTTCAATATAATAATTGCTGTTTAAATGGATTTAGATGAATCTATAATAATAGAAAATAATCTAAAAATGGAAAAGCTTTTGGAATAACCGTTTTTTAGGGCTTTTGTAATAAAAGATTAGAGATTACTAGATAATGAGCTGCAAATTTAGTCTTAGAACGGGCGATATTAAGAAAAATTAGAAAATTTATATCTTTTTTAATTTTGTTATTTTCCGCCTCATTAGTGATTAAAATTTTTTTTAATCACAAAAAAATCTAATTTAAAATTAATAAACGATTATTAAAGTCCTCAATTTTCGTAAACTCGTTAATAAATTTATTAGTGTCATTTTGTCTTCTACCAGAAAAAAAAATGATTTATTTGAGCAGAGCCCTTAATGAGATTACATAGAGATAAAAAATATCACAAAAATTAGGCTTAACGCGTCGTTTAAGCCTGTAAACAAATAATTATAATCGGCAAATTGCATCCCATTCTTAACAAGTAAGTGCCTAATACTTGTGGAAATAAAGATGATGATATGATCAGCTCCATAATTATGATTTAATAATAATAACATGTAGCGATTATAATGCAATGACTAAACTTTCAAATAGCTGCAAAAATTATTATTTTGTAATAAAATTTCATGGCAATCTTTTTCAAAAAATGAAGAAACATAATTAACGCATTAATTATCTCTTCCATTTTTCCTCCTATTTCTTCTAATATTTAAGCAAAAATTAGTATTTTTTGCAGCTATTAAAATGTTTAAACTCTATTTTATAATCACTACATATTATTATTATGAGATCACAATTACGAAACAAATTGTACTGTAAATACAATAGCTGCAAAAATTATTATTTTGCAATAAAATTTCATGGCAATCTTTTTGAAAAAATGAAGAAACATAATTAATGTATTAAGAAAGTAATGCATTAATTACCTCTTCCATTTTTCCCGCTATTTCTTCTAATATTTAAGCGAAAATTAGTATTTTTTGCAGCTATTAAAATGTATAAACTCTATTTTATAATCACTACATATTATTATTATGAGATCATAATTCCAAAACAAATTCTACTGTAAATAGAATAGCTGCAAAAATTATTATTTTGCAATAAAATTTCACGGCAATCGTTTTGAAAAAATGAAGAAACATAATTAATGCATTAAGAAATGCATTAATTATCTCTTCCATTTTTCCTCCTATTTCTTCTAATATTTAAGCGAAAATTAATATTTTTTGCAGCTATTAAAATGTTTAAACTCTATTTTATAATCACTACATATTATTATAATGAGATCACAATTACAAAACAAACTGTACTGTAAATAGAATGCAAAATGATGCAAACATGACTGCAAAAATGATTATTTTGCAATAAAATTTCATGGGAAACTTATTGAAAAAATGAAGAAACATAATTAATGCATTAAGAAATGCATTAATTACCTCTTCCATTTTTCCTCCTATTTCTTCTGATATTTAAGCGAAAATTAGTATTTTTTTGCAGCTATTAAAATGTTTAAACTCCATTTTATAATCACTACATATTATTATTATGAGATCATAATTACAAAACAAACTGTACTGTAAACTAGATTTAATGAATTAATGCTTACAACTCTGAGAAATTCTTAACATGTATTTTTTTTTTATTGCCAGGTGTCGACGTGACGGCGAATCAAGATGAAATATCCGGTCACGAGACTTTCCAGCTTGAATTTGATCGCGTGACGAAGCGATGGTACGTAAGAACGATGCAGGATCGTTACTGGAGTTTGGAAGCTGGAGGCGGAATTCAAGCTTCCGATCACAAGCGTTCGTCGAATGCTCTCTTCGATCTCGTCTGGCAACCGGAAGACGGAACTGTAGCGCTTCGTGCCAACAACGGAAAGTTCCTTGCTACCAAACGATCCGGACATTTGTACGCAAACGCCGATTCTCCGGACGGCGGTGATTCCGATGCCTCCAAGTATTATTTCTATCTGATGAATCGACCGATTCTTGTCCTTCGCTGTGAGCAAGGATTTGTCGGTCCTAAAAGCGCTGCAAGCCCAAAACTGGAATGCAATAAAGCTGGTTACGAAACAATTCGCGTCGAACGATGCGAACGCGGAGTCGTCAGGTTCAAAGGTAATTCAAATAACTGCAATTTCACTTCTTTTAGCAGTTTCTTTTTTTAGCAGTTTTAGCATATTATTATATTAAAAATGTAGAGGACATTTTTTTAAAATCGAGAATAGGGAATTATTTTTGCTATTTATTTTCACTGTTTGTTTCCTACGTCAATTCTTACATCAAAGGAAATTCATTTGTTGAGAGGATCTCAACAGATTCTAGATAAAAAATACAGGTGTTTTATTTTTTTATCTCAGAATAAAAATTTGCTGCAATTTTATAATTCCAGGTGCTTTGATCCTGTGAAAAAAAATCAGAGATAAAAAAAGTCTTCATATTTATAATTGAGGATAATTCTATTTGTATTATTATTAATATATACAAATAATTCTATTTGGTTCCACCGATAATTAACATGAAGAAATCGGTATATCGTCTAACAAATAAAAAAAACTTTTTTGAAAAATATTTTAGCAAAAAAAATGAGGCTTACATATTAATTTCAGAAATGTTGTTTATCAATACAATAAAGTAGAGCACATTTTTTTAAAATTACCAAAAGCAACCACAAAAATCCTTAAGGCAAAAAATGTTAATCATACGAATCTTTATCGTTTTTTTTTCTCCTATTTTTCAGGACAAAACGGAATGTACTGGCACGCCGACAGCGAAGGCGTTACCGTGGATTCGGAAATGCCCTCCGAAGGTTTTTACCTTGAGCTTCGCGAGCCTTCGCGTTTGTGCATTAAATGCACCGACGGTCGTTACCTAACAGCTGGAAAAAATGGAGCGTTGCGTCTCGGTGAAACAGCTCACGATTCGGCGACAAAGTGGGAGTTCTAAATAAACAATCGTTTAACAAAAAGAAGAAGCTACGATCGACAAGGCGGAATTTTCTCGCCAGTTGCTTCAGCGAAGATACAAAAAAGAAAGAAGAAGATGAAGAAAAATCGCTGTAGAATCGACGTACATTTTGTATTCACGATTATTAACTGCCTGCTGCGTCTGAACTTATCGTGACCGAAAGAAAGAAAAAAAAAAAAGCAAGAAAAACATAATCGAGTCACTCGCGAGACGTACTTAAGGAATACTATCGAAGAATATAATACTCGAAGAGCGTCGGTATTTAAAAGCTACTAAATAAGACGAAATGAAGCCGGAAATCCGACGTCTCGTCTCCTGCGGGTATATCATAAACACGCTTCGTAATTTCCAATTGTTTTCGTCCACGGTTAAACCCTCCGTACATCCCTTAAGGCGATTACCATCGACTTGGAGCACAAAAAGCGCGTTTTATTTTATTTTATCGCCAAAAAAAAACCGAAAAAAAAATTCCTTTGTACCAATTGTTCCTAACAATGTTGCGAAGATGTGGAAAAATTTCCATCTCCGAATATAAAAAATTGAAGCAACAGCGTCATTTTTTCAAATATCATAAATTTGAAAAAACTGGACAATTTTCTACAATTTCTTATATTCGGATCTGATTTTTTTTTTCACATGTTCAGAACAATGTTTCAAACAATTACGCGCAGTGGATTTTTATGCGATTTTTTTTTTTGGCATAATTTAAAAAAATAAGCTTTTTTTGTCTAAAATCGAAGGATAATTCCCTTAATTCTTCCTTCCTCCTGTTCCACATCCATCCTCGTACTTAATCCACGCGATAATCAATCGCTCGGCTTGACGGGGAAAAAAATTGCAAGACTATCGAGGAAAATCGCAAGCCTCGCACAACTAATAACGTAAAAAAATCACTCCCCGCAAGTTTAAGCGTATCCATTTCATTCCAATTCGACCTAATCACTCAAAAAACGAAGCCCTCTTCGTTTCATATCGTTTCATTTTTTATATATATATACATTTATATATATATATAGACATACTATATATATATATATATTTAAACACGCGACTTTATTGTGTACTTTTATACCGAACGTATGCGCAATACATTATTATTAAAAACGTATTTATATTAAATAACGAGGTGTAAGAACGATTCAAACGATTTTGCTATTATTTTATTTTCCTCTCCCCAAAAAAAAAAAAAAAAAAAAAAAAAAAAAAAAAAAATTGACGATGGAATTGAAGAAAATTTGCTTAACTTTATTTAAATCAGTGATAAATTTTTAAAAGCGTTTCTAAAATATTTTGGTGGTTTTATTGACTATTCCGAAGAGTTTTGTGTAAATAACGAAGATACTTTTGTAGCGCTTATATAATTATTCTTCACGTCTTTCTTAAGAAAAACGTGAGCTGTAATTTTTTCTCGTTCAATTATATCTTATTGTATTGGTAATTAATTATTGTTAGAGGATTGAAGGAATTTTGGCTTTTCTTTTTTCAACCTTTAGTATATTTAGAATATTTTATTTCATTTTTATTACATGTTTTTCTCTCTCTCTGTCTCTTTTCCTCCCTCTTAATGTCGTAATTTCCTTCAGGAAATAAACACAATTGTCGATTGTATGGTACAGAAGCGTTCGTCGAAACGAAAGAGCTTTTCTTTCTCCCGCAACGAACGCTAATTCGTAAAAAAATTGCTACGTTTTACTTAATTTTTTACACACGATGCTGAGAAAATTCATCGAACGCAATCGACAAAAAAAATCATGATAAATACGCGAACAACGAAGGCGTAAATAAAAAATTTTCTATCGATCGCAGCTCAAGAGTTTTCTTTAGTTTGAGGCAATTTTCCGCTCATTCCCAAAGAAAAGTTTTATTCAATTAGAATTTTAGTAACTCGTGACAAAAAAAATCTATATAAATACCACAAACATTGTTGCACAATTTTTATTTTACCAATTCATCGACAACTTTTTGGCACTATCATTGTACAAAAATCAATATTCGTCCCCAACAACGTCGATATTTTTATCAGATTTTTGTATCGTCGCAAAGTTTGCAAATTTTGATTAAATGAAACTTTCGCTTGGGGAATGTTTTTGTAAAAGACCTTAAGGATTTTTCTTTAAGGAAGTTTTTCCCTAGTTTGTTCTTCCAATTCCCTTAGAAGCGCTTCCTTTTTCAATCGCTCTTGTCTCTTCATCGCTTTTTCTTCGAGCAAAACGCGAAATTCGCTGAACATGACGTTCAAAGCTCGATACATCAGAGGCAGCAAAGAAAGTTGGGAAACGCTGATTTGCATGTTGTCGTAAGCGATTCCGACTTTGCTGAGATTCGGGGCGTTTTCGTTGTCCGGTAAGTGAGGTAATTTCGAGTATCGCTGACTAAAGTGCGTGAGAAGAATGAATTTCGCTTTCATACGCTCACCGATGTTTATAGCTTGTGATACCGTCGAATGCAACTTTGCCTTCGCTTCGTCCTCCAAATCGTCCTCCATCGTTGCCTCGTGAATCAATAAATCGCAATTCGCACCCAAATCGACGAGAGCATCGCACGGCATCGTATCACCGCTGCAAATTTTTTTAAACAATTAAATTCACAAATTATCTATTAGTATTTCAATTTTTAATAAGATAACTACGCTTTGCACTAATCAAATCAGTGTTAAATTTATTAAAAACAAAATTTATTAATTAACTCCTTGGAACTGTTAATTAAACTGCCGAAAATTGAAAAATTGTCATAATTGGGCTATTATTATTAATAATAGTATATTATTAAATAATATATTATTAAAATTTGATAATCACTATTTCGTTTTTTATTAAATATTTGTTCCGTTTTCGGTTTTTTGCCAATGTAAATGAGCGTAAAGAAATATGTGTCTAGTTTTTTAAAATAATTAAATTCACAAATTACTTATTAGTATTTCGATTTTTATTAAGATAACTACGCTTCACTCTAGTCGAATCAGTGTTAAATTTATTAAAAACGTTTTTTACAATTTTCGGTAGTTTAATTAAATCCTTGAAACTGTTAATTAAACTGCCGAAAATTGTAAGATTGTCATAATTGGACTATTATTGTTAATAATAGGACATAATTGGCCTATTATGACGAGTAATATCTTATTTATTATTATTATAGAATGATTCTTATTCGATTGGCAATCTGAATTTTTATATTATTAGTTGTTCAAATGCTAATCTAACATCAAGCATACAAATAGCTGTAACTTCGATATAAAACATTGACACAAAATTTGATAATTATTGTTTCGTTTTTTCTCAAATATTCGTTCTGTTTTTGGTTTTTGGTTTTTTGCCAATACAAAATTTGATAATTACTATTTCATTTTTTTATTAAATATCCGTTCTGTTTTTTTTTTGTCAATATAAATGAGCGTAAAATAGTACATTACGTTACAAGGGAGGAAAGTGCAACTTGCAACTGAAATGTCGCACCCCTCCCATGTAACGTACTATACTTTTCTCCCCATTTCGCTAAAAAATAACCACATTTTGTGCGTGCAACAAGGACGGAGAATAAGCTGATGCGATACAATGATTACCTCCCTCGGGAGGTAATGAAAGCGAACTGCGCATGCGTAATACGATGATTACCTCCCTCGGGAGGTGATGAAAGCGGACTGCGCATGCGTAATACGATGATTACTTCCCTCGGGAGGTAATGAAAGCGGACTGCGCATGCGTAGTACGATGATTACCTCCCTCGGGAGGTAATGAAAGCGGACTGCGCATGCGTACGTCATTCGTAACAAATGAGCGATTTCCCGCCCGCGTTGCGGTCACGAAATGGGGTTATTTTAGCGAAGTCGGGACAAAAGATATGTTTTTATGTACTTGAAGAAAATTTCGTACCTGTAGACGATTTTGTAGCCATTTTTCAGAGTAATCGAAACGCCGAAGGAGTGAAGACAATGCCTGACGCGAACTGTACTGAATTTAACGCCGTCTAAAGCCTGCGCCACTCGAGTTTCCTGGGCAACAGTAACAATTCGATTGACAAAATCGAAATCCTTATTCGGTATGAGGTCAAGTTTATCAGAGATGTTCTCAAATCGTCTGTGATAAATACGAAGCCACGATCCAATCTGTTCCGGAGCAAGAAGCACCACCGGAGTTTTCGTTGTGCGTTCGCGCTGGTTTAACAAACCTATTAGACCAATGTGATGATCCGCATGAAGATGCGATATGTACACCACCTTTAAACAGAAATTCTCAACATAATTTCATAGCAAAACGTTTTGAAACTAATTACGATTTTGCTATTTTGGAATAAAAAGGGTTAGCAATACTGTGAGGAGTGCTAATCTGCAAATTCTCGGTTATTTAGGTTGTTATTGATAAATGAGAGAAGAGTATCGTGTACTGAACCGGAAAGGAGATAATCTTGTAGGAGGAAATAAACCTCAAATATCCATTTAAGGAGGTTGAAGCGCTCCACTAGTCAAATCAGTGCTAAATTTTTAAAAGCGTTTCTACAATTTCAAATGATTTAATAATCTTTTCCAAGGTGTTAATCACATAGCAGCATTAGTTCTTGATATTAAAATACATTTACAGCTGTCATATGAACAGGAAATCGATCAATATCTCCAAATTTCCGATGCCATGTTTTTTCATCCAGCTTTGTAAAAGGGTAAACCGTAATATCAGTCCGACTATAACGAAACATAGCTAATTTTATAAAAAATAATAGATCCGCATGAACATGCAATACGTAAATCAAATTTAACGAAAATCTCAACATAATTTCATAGCAAAACATATCAAAATCGTTCAAATTTTCAATTTCGTCCCTATTAATAACTGGATTATTTTTTATGGTCTTTTGTAGGTCAATATTATAGAATAAATTATTTGCAGACGTGCGATTATTAAATTATTAAAATTTTGTTGTGTAATTTTGAAGATAAATTAGCGAAAAAATTATGTCAAAAATACCTTTATAGTCGCTAAAACTTTGTCGAATTTTTCTCTGCCGTAAAATCGTAAAAGTTGACCGGCGGTGCCTTCGCCACAGTCTAAAATAATGCTATTTTCTTCGTCGATTCTCAACAGAATTCCGCTGGTATTTCTCGTTTTATTTGGGATACAAGAACCGGTGCCGAGCATCACAATTTTCGGATATTCCGGAACATCACCGAGACGCTTTTCCTCAGCATTTATTTCCGTTTGTAGCTCGGCCAGCGTGTCGAGAAATCCGTCGACGGCAAAAGCCTCGTCTATGTAAGCTCGAGGCGTCAAAACGAGCTCTGCGCTCTTATCGAAACCCTTAAGCGGACGCAAATGAACCGTATCGAGAGTCTTCACGTGATTTATCAGAGGAAATTCTTCTGGAGTCATCTGGAAAAAAAAGAAAAGATTTGTAGCCTTTTCGAAGCACGAAATTCAGTTAAAATCATAAAAGTCTCTTCTAGAATCTAATTTACTGAATTTTATTTATTTATTTACTGATTTTACAAACAAAGAATATATATATCTTAAGTTAAATAAAAATCCGTAATGTATCCCGAATCTCTGTAGCTGCATAAGCGCATAAAAAGCACTCTTCCGCAACTAGAATGTAAATAATTTCTGTCTTATAATATTATTTAGTACTTAGTGTAAAAGGAAAACGATTTACCCCTTTTTGATATATTAAAACTTAAAAATTCGTAACAAATTTACAATTTACTTAAATTATCTAAATTTCTACATTGTATTATTACAGTTTATCTATCCTTGTTGAAAAAAAACGAGTTAAGGAACTCCTCCTCCATATTTTTTATCATTTCTGTTATCTGTTTTCTTCTATGTTTTATGTTTTGGCCATATTATAGTTCTTCTCGCAATATTGGTACGAATTTAATATTTGTGCGCCTATATATTGGAAGCATCGTCGTCCTATATTCTTGTCAAATTTCGGTATTTTAACAGCTCTTTGACTAGTACTTATCGTTCGAGTTGACTGTTCTACTGATTCAAATAAGTTTCGATTAAGGCAGTATTCAAATGCAGTCTCGATGAATTTTTAACGGATATTTAGTACGTTAGCCTTTCTATATCCTCTCAATCTTTGCTCAGCATAATTTTTAAAATGCGGTTTCGCGTAGTTTGATCTGTTCTTATTACATTTTGTCGAGCTCCCCCCCATCCTATAATCGCATAGAAGAGAATTGATTCGACTAGCGCATAGTATGCCGTGTAATTTAGTCGCTTATTTAGTATATGTCTAAGTTTGTACATTATTCAGGAGGTATATCTAATTTTTTTTACAATGTAATCCATATTACAGTTCCATCTCATGTGACTGTAATATGGATTATAACATTATATATATATATATATTATTAACCTAATTATTTAATAATTAGGTTAATAATATATATTTTATAATATATATTATTAACCTTTAACTATTAACCGATTATAACACCTAAACATTTTATCGAGTTTTCTCTCGAGAATTTATAAAATTCATTAAATCTCATCGAGTATTAAATTCATTAAATTCTTTTGAGAAGCAAATACGTAAATTTTGTTGTTATTTTTTAATTCTGTACAAAAAAATCACGTGTGTACGTAAAAATATATGGAAAACTAGTTTTTCGATTAAGAATTAAGATATCGAAAAATATTTCAAGTTTTACTTACTTGATCCTCTGCGGGTTTTGATTTCGGAGATTTCTTTGCTTCCTGAAGAAGTGCCACAGTAGGATCAACTTTTGTATTGTCAATGATCATTTCCTCTTCGGAAATGAAGGGAAAAATTGTCGGATGTAATAGATGCAATTTGTGCTGGATTCTGTGAACGGCTTCACTGCCGAGACACCGATTATCTTCGTTTATCAACATGTGTCTCGTTGTCGGTGCAAATCTTTCCATCCACTCGCGATATCGAGGATTTTTAACCACTTCCTCGGGAGTAAAATGAACAATGCAATTTGCTACGTCTTCTGCTTCCGCTGCGTTCGCTTGATGTTTTACAAAAGCTTCGCAGCTCAACAGCGAATCTAGATAATCTTCGTTCGGACATTCCATCACTGAAATAGCAAAAAAAAATTTAATCTTCGAAAAACTTTCATTAATTTTTGCAAAACATCAATTTCTTAACCACATTTTTTTTTCTTTATTACCGTTCAATAAATATAAATATCAAATAAAAATACTATCATCAAAATATTTATCTTCAGCAATTGAGGGAAAAAAATTGAAAGTTGAAAATAGAACATAATTTTGATACATTAACAAAATGTGAATGTACAATTCGCAATATTCAATTGTCTCAAGAATTTTTATTAATTAATAAGCAAATACAACTTTCAGAGAATTTTTTTTAAAAACTGGCAATTATTTACATTTTTTTAAATCTAAAAGTTTTGAAAATTGGCAACAGTCACTAAATTCAAAATTTCTAAATTTTGGGCAAAATTTATTTAATATGCAGGAGTATTTTTTATTAATTTTCAATTTAATCAGAATCTTAAATTTTGCTTTTAAATTATGCGAAAGTCTTTTGCAAACCTATAAAAACTGGTCCAGGATCGGTAGGACTGCAAACATCGGAGCTGCGAACGATAGTACCATCGGGCAAAGTAATATCTTCCCCAGCTTTAAGTTTGCCAAGCAGAGGACCAGGTTTTACTCCTTTATCGACACATTTTTCGAGCAAAAGAGTTCCAGGTTTTGGAGGTAATTTGCAGATATAGGCCATAGTTCCAGCGATTCTTCCGCCTTTAATAATGTCCTCAGTTCTAACACGTTTCGGTTGATTTGGATCCTGCGACGAAAATCTTTTGCCATTCTGATTAACGTCGTAGGAATAATAATCGACATTGTCAACAGCGATACTTTCATCTTCGGTGTCTGAGGTTTTTTCTTCTCCCGGCTTGTAAAGCGGCACATAACGAATTTTCAATACTTGATCTACGTAAGGTTCGTCTTCTTTGCAAGGCGCTGCTTCCACTGTGAGATCTTTAAGCGTTACAAAGCGCTTGATACCTGTGAAAAGATCGATGGTGCCTTTTGGACCGTGGACACGAATTTTCGGCACACCATTTTCTTGAACCGTCAATGACATTCCCGGCAAACCTCCGATATTACGCCAGTTTGGCGTTGTTACGAATATGTTCTCCATTTTACTGAGACGAAGATGATGCTCGTGGGATAAACGCTGAGTACCTTCGCCACAATTAAATAGGTACATCGTGTGGTCGGCGGATACGTACAGAGAACGTGGCGCACCACGAGCTCCGCTTCCGACGATCTTTTGAGAAATAAGCAACATTTTTGGGATTAAAATATGAAGAAGTATAAAAATATTAAAAATAACAATAATATTTATTGATAAAAAGAACGCCGTGTCTAGCGTCACACACAATCGTGACTTTTGTATGAATATTAAAGTCACACACTCCATGTGACTTTTAGTTTTTTTTGCTAAAATCACACAGACTTATAGTTATTTGCAAGTCACACAAAATTTACGTGACTCATAGTTATTCGTAAGAGTCAAGCTGATCAATCTTGAAAAAAGTCAGCTTCTGTTAATGGTTACGGTCCTTTTCTCGTTGCAGAAACAAAAAAAGGACCGAATTTTTTTTTTTTTTTGCTTCCTCATAGAGGAAGCTTTGTTTTCGTGAAAATTTTTTTTCTCGAGATTTTCATCTCAGTACACTCAGAATAGTCTAAAATGTCGAAAAAAGTGATTTAGAAAAAATGTCTGTATGTGTGTGTGTGTTATGTTACACGCTCAAAAAATGTAAACCTTTATAACTCGGGAACGCCTCGAGATATAGAGCTGAAATTTACACCATTGATAGAGGGGTCAATCCTCATCGTTCATACCAATTTTTGTAAAAATCCCCATGATCATTAAATTTTTATGCGGTTTTGAATTTTTTCAAAAATGTCTGTTAACGCGATAACTCTTTTAATTTTCGAGATATTAAGCTCAAAATTGGTATGTATGTGAGCTTTTATACACCGGTGATCCCTATTAAATTTGGTTAAGATCGGTTGAAACGTTAAAATTTTATGAGATTTTGATTTTTGGAATTTTTTAAATTTTTTTTCTGCGATGCGATTTTTGGTATCAAATATCGAGCTGGGAGTCAAATGAGTGCCAAATTCATGATTAACAGAAAAATACGTCAGATATAGCCCAAAAATTTTGAGCGATAACATATTTTCATAGCGATGTTGTACAGTCTATATTACGAATCGTAGCGACTTATGTCGTATAAACTAGCCATATCCTTGCTTCCCAATGCAATTTCGGAAACCACCGATTTCTATCGTGTTCTACAAAAAAAAACAGAGAAGATAGAGTATTGGAGGGAGTTAATGGACCGTTTGTCCTTATTATATTTTCACAAACCGAGAGTGTGCGCTTATTTATATTTATTTAAAACAAGGATGCAAAGCAGAACCTTGCACATTGCTTCCTCATTATATTTCGCTTTTTACAAAGCCTCCTCTATGAGGAAGCCAAAATCAATTCCCATACTTCCTCTTAGAGGTTGCTTTGTAAAAAGCGAAATATAATGAGGAACCAATGTGCAAGGTTCTGCTTTGCATCCTTGTTTTTAATAATTATTTACTGTGCATTTTAACTAAACAGCTTTATTTTAGTCTTTTATCTTCAAATTTTGACATATTCGTCGGTTTGGTGCTATTTGATCGCAGAAAATTATTGAAAATTGTTATGTCGTCGGCGGGACTCGAACCCGGAACCTTGCTGTTATAAAACGGAGCCTTAGACCACTCGGCTATTCACATCCTTGTAAATATTTTTATTGTCTATTTGAGGTATAAGATAAACATGGAATATATTGTGACATTTACTTGATCGCATCTGAAATTATTAGAATAAAAACATGTTTGATTATTTTTCACTGAAATTGATCATTTCAATCGTTATATACAGTAGATATACCATCATTCTGCAATAATAAGCATAACATTTTTTTTTTTACAGAACTATGTGCATAACGTTACAGCATTACTTTCGTCGGGACATGAACTAGCTGAACTTTTATTAACGTCGATCAGCGTGACTTTTGCGAATAACTATAAGTCACGAGAACTTTGTGTGATTTTAAGGAAAACATAAAAGTCACGTGGAATGTGTGACTTTAATATTGATACAAAAGTCACGATTGTGTGTGACGCTAGACACAGCATAAAAAAGAAACATCTTTTACAATTCAGCGCACATTTGTAAATTAGGAAATTTTTGAGGTTATGATTTTGGAAATCTGTTTATCGTTTATTAAAGGACAATTTTGTGAAAATCCGATGGTAGTTTTTTAGAAAAATATCTTTGACAACAAACTGAAGCATCGAACTATAATGACAATAATGAGAAACTTTTTAAAAAATTCTAGATTGTGGATTTTGAGGTTAGGATTTTTTTTAAATTGTTATTTTGTAGGTTGAAGAATGGATTATTTTAGTTTAAATTTTACCTGCAACGAGACTCGACTCGGCGTGTATCCCTCGTTCTTTTTCTTATTTTTTTCACGCTGTTTTTGCATCGCAAGCATCTGTTGCCTGTCTTTCGGCATTGCAAGGTTGAATTTCTTGCCGCTTTTTTTCGGTTTATAGTTACTGTAAAAACGACAGCTCGTCCGTTCTCCGTCAAGGAGTAACGATTTCCACACGCTCCAAATTATTTTGCTATGCATTCGTGACAAATTTATGTATTTTCTTCAGCGAACAAACTCCACGAACCATTTTTCGCGATACTTGCTGCCCGATCCTGCGAAACCTAACCTCAAAATCGGCACGCGTTTACGCATAACAATGAAACAGTGTTGCCGGATCTAAAAAAAGGCGCCAAATTTGAAAAAGTTTGAATACTTGACAAAATAATTTAGCTAAAAATTGTTTATCTTAAAAAAAAAAATGTATATTTGAAATACTGAACTGGAATAATACAAATACAGAGAAATTATGAGTAATGACGTAAGATAAGAAATTAAATTACGGGCTAATCACGTAAATCAGGCAACATTTAACGAATTGAAAAGAAATTGATAGGATAATCAAGGAAAAGACAGGGAAACTTTTAAAATTCGAGAAGAGAAAATTAATGTCAGCTATATAAATTAAATAGCGATTATGACGAAGTGTAAATAAATTCCTGACGAAATCAAACTCGCAAATTTCAAGTATTCCATTTTTCCGACTTGGCAACACCGCAAAGCCGGAAAAAGAGTGAGAAAATCTAAATACACATGTGATTTGCAGTGCGATAAGCAATAAATGCCCTTCATATTCAAAACATTGTAAATCGAACAAGCGTGAAATTTGATAAATCAGAAAATTATGAAAAAAGCAGCGAAATTGGGTGCCGTTTTGGCAAACGGAAGAAATTTGCGTTCAAACAAAAAAGGCGAAACACAAGAAAATAGTGAAAACAACGGAACAATATCGAAATATTTTGTCGCTGAAATACTCGAACCGAAAAAAGAGAATAAGCCGAAAAAGCGTAGATCACTCGAAATAAAATACGAAGAAAAACCGAAGAAAAATAAAAAAGAAGATGATGATAATGATGATGAGAAAAAATGGATGCCAAAAAATTGGCAAGAGACGCTGGAACACATAAAAGAAATGAGAAAACATGCAACGGCTCCTGTTGACGATATGGGATGTCATACTTGTGCAGATCCTAATGCAAGTCCTTCTGTATCACGATATCAATGCCTCGTTGCTTTAATGTTGAGCAGCCAAACCAAAGATCAAGTTACGCATGCTGCGATGCAAAGGCTAAAAAATCATGGATGCAATCCTGAAAATATTGCCGCCACATCCGACGATGTTCTTGGCAAACTTATTTATCCCGTTGGGTTTTGGAAGGTAACAAAGTTTTTCATGCTTTACCGAAAAAAATATTACACAAAAATGTATATTTATATTTGGATATATATTTCATATATTTGTATACTATGTATTATGTTTTTTTAATTTATTTTTTTATCTATATTTTACTCTTTTGTTATTATTTCTGTCAAAACCACATCATACGCATTTATTTATATGAATAAAATTGGAAAATTTGAATCTTGGAAATCCGTGAGAAATAAAAATTGGAATTTTTTTTTAAATTGAAAAAAAATTATTTTTTAATTCCTGTTAATTATTCTTAAAATGTATGAAAATGTCAAATGCATTATTTTATATATTGAGGAATTTTTCTTCAAAACTTGAATTTATTTTGAGGAGAAAAAAAAAATTCATTTTGCTTATAGTTTTTTATAGAAATATTTTTATCGAAGCATAACCCAGGTAAAGATAAATTATCTTGTTGGGTTTTGGAAATGAAGAAGGTTTTCATGCTCTGGCAAAAATTTTACATAAAAAACTTGGGAATCTGTAAGAAAAAGATTGGAATTTCTTTAAATATAAAAAAAATTGGAATTTTTTTAAACATAAAAAAAATTGGATTTTTTTTAAACATAAAAAAAATTTGAATCTTTTTAAACATAAAAAAAATTGGATTTTTTTTAAACATAAACAAAATTGGATTTTTTTAAACATAAACAAAATTGGAATTTTTTTAAATATAAAAAAATTGAATTTTTTTTAAATATAAAAAAATTGAATTTTTTTTAAATATAAAAAAATTGAATTTTTTTTAAATATAAAAAAATTGAATTTTTTTTAAATATAAAAAAAATTTGAATTTTTTTTAAATATCAAAAAAATTGGAATCTTTTTAAATATCATAAAAATTATTTCTTATTTCCTGTTAATTATTCTTAAAATGTATGGAAATATCAAATGCATCACTTAATGTATTGAGAAGTTTTTCTTCAGAACTTGAATTTATTCTGGCAGGAGAAAAAAAAATTCATTTTGCTTATAGATTTCCATGAAAATATTATTATCAAAGCGTAAATCAACAATCACGGACATATCTTTGCTAAAACTGTAATTTTAATTACAGAGAAAAGTAGAGTACATAAAGAGGACCTCAGAAATTCTGATTAAGGAATACAACAGCGATATTCCAAAAACAATAAAAGGACTGTGCTCGTTACCAGGCGTGGGTCCAAAAATGGGTCACATTTGCATGCAAGTTGCATGGGACGAAGTATCTGGAATAGGAGTTGATACTCATGTGCACAGAATTTGCAATCGGATTGGTTGGCTAAAAAAAGAGACAAAAACACCAGAAGGAACGAGAGAGGGACTGGAGGCTTGGCTACCAAAAGAATTGTGGAGTCAAGTTAATCATCTTTTGGTTGGTTTTGGCCAGGAAATATGTTTGCCACGATTTCCCAAATGTAAAGAGTGTCTCAACAAAAAAATCTGTCCCTATGTAAAAGGAAACAAAAAGGATTGAACATCCAAAAGAGTCTGGTACTCGTTATTCTATTAAACAGTATTTTTGTACAAGTACAACTTAATATTAAGAATATAATTAATTAAGAATGCGATTAATATTTATATGGCGATTTTGTTCAATTTTTTGTCTACCTTTTATTTCGTAAAAATTGACGGTATCGTTTCGAAATTATAACAGAAATAAAGAACAGTTAAAAATACTTAATTATAAATGCAATAAAAAATTCATACGACGATTTATTTAAATTCTTTCCTCATTTTTTTGCTTCCTCATAGAGGAAGCTTTGTTTTCATGAAAAAAAAAATTTCGAGATTTTTATGTCAGGATACTTAGAATTGTCCAAAACATCCAGAAAAGTGATCTAGAAAAAATGTCCGTATGTATGTATGTGTGTGTGTGTGTATGTATACAATTCCGAAAATTCGAACGCCGATAACTCAAGAACGGTTTTGTATATCGCGCTCAAATTTGGCACACTAGTGTAGCAGCAGACCCTCTTCAACTGTACCAATTTTCGACAAAATCTGTGCGAAAATTTCGATTTTATGCCGTTTTGAATTTTTTGAAAAAAGGACGTGGTCGCTCTAACATTCGTAAAATTTAGTCTATTTTGCTAAATAGTTGGTTATAAGAGTAGGTGCACTCAATGCTGTTTGGCATTGAATTTGGCTCGAATCGGTAAAGTGGTTCAGATTTTATGGAATTTTTAATTTTTCGAAAAATTGACATTATCGCTCTATTGTAACTTTTGCAAAACTTGAAATAGCGAGCTGAAATTTTGTATATAAATGAAACAATATTCAGCCATTATATATGTATAATTTAGTGACAAACGGGATGAAATTTGGGATTTTGTGGAATGTTGAATTATTTTTAATAATATACGTTATCACATTTACTTTCGAAAACGCTCTAATAATAACGAAATAACGGAATAACGAAATAGAAAAAGCGAATTCACAACATGTTTATTTATCTAATTTAAAAAAGGTTGCAAAGTTGAACTTTGCACATTGCTTCCTCATTATTTTATTTTATTTTTTTTCACAAAGCGATCTCTATGAAGCTTATTTACTAATTTTGGCTTCCTCATAGCGGAAGCTTTGTGAAAAATGTAAATTAATGACAAAGGAATGTACGAAGTTCAACTTTGCAACTTATTTCGTTACTTTTGATTTTTTCAAAATTTCAAAATCACGTAAAATCTTAATCGCTTTACCGATCATTACCAAATTTTGTACGTAGCAGCGCTGAGTATTATTTATTGTCTGTATAAAATTTCAGCTGATTTGTTAATGTTTAACGTGAGTTAGAGCAAAACATAAATTTTTCAAAAACTTCAAAATCCTATATAATCCGAACCCCTTTACCGATCATCACCAAATTTGGTACATAGCAGCATTGCATGTTATTCTTCATCTGTAGAAAATATCAGTTGATTTCGTGAGATTTTACAGGAGTTAGAGCAAAACGTAAATTTTTTGAATAATTCAAAATCTCATAAAAACGGAACCTATTTGTAGATTCGCCCCCAATTCAATACCGATCCTTCTTTAAGGCTGCTTTATGTATAAAAAATTATTTAGCTCTATAGCTAAAAATTTGCGGGAGCTAGAGCGCGTACAGACATTTTTCGAAAATTGCAAAGTTAAATAAAATTTGAACATATTTTTGAATTTTTTTGAAAATTATCACAAGCAATGGCGTATACCTGCCGCACATGCGTGCCAAATTTTAGACCGAATGTTAAAGCCGTTCTTGAGATATGCAAGTTTGAATTTTGAATGCCGTTCACACACACACACATCCATACATACATTTTTTCTAAATCACTGTTCTCGACGTTTTAGACAATTTTAAGCATACTGACATGAAAATCTCGAAAAAAAAATTTTTCACGAAAACAAAGCTTCGTCTATGAGGAAGCAAAAAGCGAGAAATAATGAGGAAGCAATGTGCAAGCTTCTACTTTTTTCAAAAATGTTTGTGCGATTAAATGATATAGAAATAGAACCGAATGTTACGAAAAGATATTTATTTAAGAAATACAATTTGTTACGTATTAGCTTTACGTGACAATTTTTTTTTGCTTTTTCCACGTTTTCCACTTTTTTTCAACATCTTTTCCTGCCTCATTTTCAGTTGATTCGAGCGTTTTTTATTTTTCTGTCGTTCCAGTTGTTGTTTCTGTTTAAAAACTTTGCTCGTTGTTACTCTTTTAAGCGCAGCTCTTTTTACAGCTCGGGCGATTTCTTTCTTCGTTTCCGGTTCCTTCTTTGACTGTGAGTTTGATTTTTTCTCGACTACTTCCAGTTTTTTTGCAGGCTTTCGCTTTAATTCCATTCCCGCCACTTCGTCCTCGTCGTTTTCCGCATTTTCGTCGTCGTCCGAATCTTCTTCGTCTTCGTCTTCGTAGACCGGACGATTCGTTCCTATCCAATTGCTTCTTTGAGCGAGATCCGCGACGTTCAACTCAAGAATACTGACTGTACGATCATCGTCTTCGTATTCCTGCTTCGACAACAATTCCTCCAATTCGGGAATGTCTCGTTGTGAAAGTAACGTTTTGTATTTTTCACGAGCCTGAAAACCCACAAAATAGTTTATTCATAGTGTTTATATTTAGTCTTAGGAGTTTCCATAATAAGAGTTTCTAAATATTTATAGCAACAAAGCAAAGGTAAAACCAAAATGCAGTTTAGAAGAAATAATAATAATAACAAAGTTTGTTGATAAGTTACTAGGCAATAAACATTCAAAATCATTTGTATAATTTAATACTATTGCTTTATAAAATTTGTATCTTTTAATGAAGTTGATTGCGTTTTCCATTTCATCACAAAAAATATTGTGCATTTTTCGTGATAAATTAACTACCGATAATATTATTAATAAATTAACTAGCTAAAAAATAAATTACCAAATAAATGTTTGGGTATCAGAATTTTAGTATTTAGTAAATCTAATATGACAGATTTCTATGATTTTTTAATTTTTTATTTGGGACGTTTTGATCGTTTTTCAAAATGTAAAAAAAATACATTTCTATGTTGTTCAAAATATTTTGTTTTGCTGCAAAGGAATTAAATTTAAATGAATTCAATCTTTTGGTTTGGAACATATGAAAAGTAATTTATTGCATAATAAATGAGGAACTTACATCTTGTTTAATTCTCTTTTTTTCCTCCTTAAGTTTTTGCTGCAGCTCCTCCTGCGCTTTTTTCTGTCGCTGGAGTTTTCTTTTGTGGAATCCACCGAGAAAATCTCTAAAAAATAACAATGCTTTTTATTATTAATATTTGGTAAGAAAACTATTAAAGCAAAAGAAAAGTACATATGGAAAAAAAAATACAAAGGGAAAGAAAGATATAAACAAACTGGAAAGTTAGGCACATGCAAAAATCCACAACAATATAGATGAAATAACATTACCATTACTTAGTCGTATTATTTTCTTACCGTCTCTTTTTCTCGTCGAAGACCAGTGTAATTTTCCTTCGTTTCTTCGGCTGTCCAGGAACGCGATCGACGTTAAATTTCTGAGGATGTCCTTTACCGATCGCACGTGAAGCCATTTTTTTCTAGGTTATGTTTATAAATATTTCGAGGTTATGTCACATTGCTGCCGCTCCTAGTTCGAATTTTTTCCGCTCGAGGAGCAGATGGCGCTGCATGGGCTCGAAACTTTCTCATTTGTGTCATAGATGGCGCTGCACAGACTAGGAATTAGAAGTTTTTCCAGTAAGAGGAAAGACTGAGCTTAGTGGGAATCACTTTTTCCCAAAGCTCATATCTTTTTATTTTTTTCTATCAATAAAAAAAAAAAAAAAGAAGTTTTTCCAGTAAGTGGAAAGTCTGGGCTTAGTTCGAGTTACTCATTCCCAAAGCTCATTCTGTATATTTTTCTATCAATAAAAAAATAGAAAAATTTTTTAAAACTTTTCCATTTAGAGCGTAGATGGCGCTACACACGCTCGGAATTGGAAGTTTTTTCATTTAGAGCATAGATGGCGTTACACACGCTCGGAATTGGAAGTTTTTCCATTTAGAACACAGATGGCGCTGCACATGCTCGGAATTGGAAGTTTTTTTCATTTAGAGCACAGATGGCGCTGCGCAGTTTCGGAATTACAAGTTTTTCCGTTTTGTGCACAGATGGCGCTGCACATGCTCGGAATTGGATGTTTTTCCATTTCAGAACACAGATGGCGCTGCGCGGGCTCGAAATTGGAAGTTTTTCCGTTTAGAGCACAGATGGCGCTGCGCGGGCTCGAAATTGGAAGTTTTTCCGTTTGTAACACAGATGGCGCTATGCGGGCTCGAAATTAGAAGTTTTTCCGTTTGGAGCACAGATGGCGCTGCCCACACGCGGAATTGGAAGTTTTTCCGTTTGGCGCACAGATGGCGCTGCACATGCTCGAAATTGGAAGTTTTTTCGTTTAGAGCACAGATGGCGCTGCTCAGATTCGGAATTAGAAGTTTTTTCATTTAGATCACAGATGGCGTTGCATATGCTAGGCAAAAGTGGGCGGAGCTTTCACGGGCGGGGGCCGTATCGATTTAAATTTGGTTTGTCGGTGCCGTGCAGCCGCAGATAGTCAACAGCGTTGCACTGTGCAGTATAGTACGGAAACGCAACGATAAGATTACACATTTCCGAACAATAAGCTCGAGGTTAAGCCATTTTCATACAAAAACACGACGGTGTCTTAAACGTTCACGAAAATGTCGTCCGGTGTTACGATAAACGAAACAGAAAATAGTACAACCGGAGTCAATGGGACGACGAACGTCAAAAGCGCGGTTCCGAAAAGAAGGTCAGTTTTAAGGGTTCGCAATCACTGGCTAATGTTTCGATCTTGTTCCTTCCCAACCATGTGCGACTTTCGGAGCTTTTGAGCTTCTAGATTCGCTTTGACTTTCAGGCTCGTGAAATATTTAATAGCTTTTAACACTGCGAAACTAGCCACGCCTCGTTCACGAGTTACACGCCGATGACTCACTCGTGCAGATTAAAACCAACAGCACGAAGCATGTGCGAACTAACTATACATCGAAAAAGAAAAAGAAAGAAACTTAAGTGGGTGATATTCTTGCCTAACACGCGCATTTTATCGATCATTTCACGAGCAACGTGTGAGTTTGTTTTGTGTCACTTTCTTTTTTAGCGCCGATTTAAAGTGTTTTGTTCTTCGCAGATTTTTCGGACAAATCGATTTGAGATATCGCGGGTAATCCCCTAATTAAAATTTTAAGGAATCCTTTATTCCT
>OZ019968.1:667500-672266 GCA_963970395.1 Ephialtes manifestator | reverse complement strand
GGTCCCCTTAAATATGAAGATGATACTTGAATTTTATTTTTTTCACGTATCAAATATTAAACAAATATTTGAGAATTTTAAAAACTATTTAAATATTTTATTTATACTATTAGTCGTTTTTCATAGTTAATTTTTTTTGTGGTCCCCTTAAATATGCACATGATACTTGAATTTTATTTTTCTCGCGTGTCAAGTATTAAACAAATATTTGAGGATTTTAAAAACTATTTATATATTTTTAAATTTAAATTTATACTATTAGTCGTTTTTCACAGTTAATTTTTTTTGTGGTCGCCTTAAATATGAACGTGATACTTGAATTTTATTTTTCTCGCGTATCGAGTATTAAACAAATATTTGAGAATTTTAGAAACTATTTAAATATTTTATTTATACTATTAGTTGTTTTTCATAGTTAATTTTTTTTGTGGTCCCCTTAAATATGAACATGATACTTGAATTTTATTTTTCTCACGTATCAAGTATTAAACAAATATTTGAGAATTTTAAAAACTATTTAAATATTTTATTTATACTATTAGTTGTTTTTTATTGTTAATTTTTTTTTGTGGTCCGCTTAAATATGAAGATGATACTTGAATTTTATTTTTATCACGTATTAAGCATTAAATAAATATTTGAGGATTTTGTATACAAGAGGATTCTTCAGACAATTGCAAAAAAAAAACGGAGTATGAAAATAGTATTTAAAAAAAAGCGAATTCACAACATGTTTATTTATCTAATTTAAAAAAGGATGCAAAGTAGAACTTTGCACATTGCTTCCTCATTATTTTTCGCTTTTTACAAAGCTTCCTCTCTGATGAAGCAAAAAAATATGTTATTCAATTTTGGCTTCCTCATAGAGGAAGCTTTGTAAAAAGCGAAAAATAATGAGGAAGCAATGTGCAAAGTTCTACTTTGCATCCTTTTTTAAATTAGATAAATAAACATGTTGTGAATTCGCTTTTTCTATTTCGTTATTCCGTTATTTCGTTATTATTAGAGCGTTTTCGAAAGTAAATGTGATAACGTATATTATTAAAAATAATTCAACATTCCATAAAATCACAAATTTCATACCGTTTGTCACTAAATTATACATATATGATGTCTGAATATTGTTTCATTTATATACAAAATTTGAGCTCGCTATTTCAAGTTTTGCAAAAGTTACAATAGAGCGATAATGTCAATTTTTTGAAAAATTCAAAATTCCATAAAATCTGAACCACTTTACCGATTCGAGCCAAATTCAATACCAAACAGCATTGAGTGCACCTGCTCTTATAACCAACTATTTAGCAAAATAGACTAAATTTTACGAAAGTTAGAGCGACCACGTCCTTTTTTCAAAAAATTCAAAACGGCATAAAATCGAAATTTTAACACAGATTTTGTCGAAAATTGGTACAGTTGAAGAGGGTCTGCTGCTACAATAGTGTGCCAAATTTGAGGGCGATATACAAAACCGTTCTTGAGTTATCGGCGTTCGAATTTTTGGAGTTGTATACACACACACACACACACACATACATTTGGACATTTTTTCTAGATCACTTTTCTGGACGTTTTGGACAATTCTAAGTGTCCTGACATAAAAATCTCGAATTTTTTTTTTCATGAGAACAAAGCTTCCTCTATGAGGAAGCAAAAGGATGAAAAGTAGAGCCTTGCCCATCGCTTTCCCATTATTTTTAACTTTTTACAAATTTACCTCTGACTTTCTCATAGAGGAAACTTTGAAAAAAGTTTTAAATAATGAGAACCCAATATGCAGTATCTTTTTTAATGCCAAAACGTCCTTTAGATGTCGAGTTCCGTATTTATTTACGTTATGCACGTTAAGAAGCCAACAAATGCAAAGTAAAACCTTGCGCATTGCTGCATTATTTTTAACTTTTTACAAATATTCCATCTCTATGTTAATCAATATAGTCTTCCTGATTGATGAAATTTTGCAAAAAGCGAAAAATAATGAGTAAGCAATGTGCAAGTTTCTTCTTCTCTCTATAATTGTCATAATTATATTAATTCTTTGCATTCTTTGCATAAATAAAATTCTGTTTATCTCATTATTTAACAGTCAATTTTTTTGTCTAAATTAAAAGAGGATAAAATAAATACAATTTAATCTTTTTTTTTCTTTTTTAATAAAACGTTTAGATTATGAAAAAAACGTTGATGAATATTCTTTTAAATATATATGACTCTCTTAGAGTATTGCAGAAAAGTCCACGAGTCTTACGCAGAGCATAGAAATGTTTAGCGATTAACATAGTCGAACAGAGTGATTATAATCGAAGGCACCTTTCCCTCTTGCAGATATCCAATCGGAAATCTTGAGCTGCCATACTTCACAGAATGGGTGAAGGACGTGATGGGTGCCGATCTTACCAAGAGAAGTCTACCACAAACTCCACCCACTGGTTATCCGGAGCCTGTACTCTCTTCGGACTTTGTAGCGGCAATTGTCGCTCAAAATATCGATTATACGACGGAGGGTGCCGACCGTATGTTCCGAGCACATGGCCACACCTTGCGGGAAATGATACAATTGAAGCGGGGTAGTTTCGAAAGAATACCTGACATCGTTATGTGGCCAAGTATGTTTTCCCTCCTTTTTTCCTTCCGCATCGTTGAAGCTTAAAAGCGAAAAAAAAAAAACCAATTATTCAAAAACTGCTTTTGCCTTGCCAGAAATAATTTTGGAATTTCTGCAGGATTTTCAAGTTTTGCTGTGAAATTGAAGTAAGATTATATTTTTTAACTATTGTTTTAAAATCATGTAAAATAGCAAGAATTGCAAAGATGCAAAGTTGAAATTTTTCCTTTATTTATTTATGTCCGTTTTATTTAAGTTCGTTCTTTTTTTACTCCCTCATCGAAGTTTACTACAAAAAAAATGCCAATTATTCAGAGACTGCAGGATTTTAAAGATTTTCTATGAAATTAAAGTAGGATTATATTTTTTAACTATTGTTTTAAAATCATGTGAAATAGCAAGAATTAGATGCAAAGTTGAAATTCTTTCTTTATTTATTTATGTCCGTTTTATTTAAGTTAGTTCTTTTTTTACTCCCTCATCGAAGTTTACTACGAAAAAAATGCCAAATATTCAGAGACTGTTTTTGCCTTCCCAGAAATAATTTTGGAATTTCTGCAGGATTTTAAAGTTTTGCTATGAAATTAAAGTAGGAATATATTTTTTAACTGTTGTTTTAAAATCATGTGAAATAGCAAGAATTAGATGCAAAGTTGAAATTTTTCCTTTATTTATTTATGTCCGTTTTATTTAAGTTAGTTCTTTTTTTACTCCCTCATCGAAGTTTACTACGAAAAAAATGCCAATTATTCAGAGACTGTTTTTGCCTTGCCAGAAATAATTTTGGAATTTCTGCAGGATTTTAAAGTTTTGCTATGAAATTAAAGAAGGATTATATTTTTTAACTAGTGTTTTAAAATCATGTGAAATAGCAATAATTAGATGCAAAGTTGAAATTTTTCCTTTATTTATTTATGTCCGTTTTATTTAAGTTAGTTCTTTTTTTATTCCCTCATTGAAGTTTACTACGAAAAAAATGGCAAATATTCAGAGACTGTTTTTGCCTTGCCAGAAATAGATTTTGGAATTTCTGCAGGATTTTAAAGATTTTCTATGAAATTAAAGTAGGAATATATTTCTCTTTAACTATTGTTTTAAAATCGTGTAAAATAGCAAGAATTAGATGCAAAGTTAGAATTACAAAACTTTTGACAGTTTGAAAACGAACAGTTTTTTTTTAATTTATTAATGTCCGTTTTATTTAATGTAGTCCATTTTTTCTTCCTCATTGAAATTTACTCCGAAAATATGTCAATTATTCAGAGACTGTTTTTGCCTTGTCAGAAATAGATTTTGGAATGTCTGCAGGATTTTAAAGATTTTCTATGAAATTAAAGTAGGAATATATTTTTTAACTATTGTTTTAAAATCATGTAAAATAGCGATAATTAGACGCAAAGTTGAAATTACAAAACTTATTGGCGGTTTGAAAACGAACAGTTTTCTTTTATAACAAATGTCCGTTTTATTTAATGTAGTCCATTTTTCCTTCCTCATCGAAGTTTACTCCGAAAAATATGTCAATTATTCAGAGACTGTTTTTGCCTTGCCAGAAATAGATTTTAGAATTTCTGCAGGATTTTAAAGATTTGCTATGAAATTAAAGTAGGAATATATTTCTCTTTAACTATTGTTTTAAAATCGTGTAAAATAGCAAGAATTAGATGCAAAGTTGAAATTACAAAACTTTTTGGCATTTTGAAAACGAACAGTTTTCTTTTATTTATTAATGTTCGTTTTATTTAAGGTAGTCCATTTTTCCTTCCTCATCGAAGTTTACTCCGAAAAACATGTCAAATATGAAATACACTGTTAGAAAAGATTGGAAGTTTTTATCCATAAACTCGTAATCGAAATTTAATATACAAAATTGTGGTATAAAATTCATGTACTTTTCCAGTAAAATGAAAGCAAATTATTAAAATTAAAGTACTTTTACTGTAAAATTAAAGTAAATTATTGAATGTGCTGTACCATACATTCATTTTACATTACACTTGTATACTAAATTTAATATACTAGTTTATGAATAAAAACTGCCAGTGAAAGTACACTAAATTTCAAGTAGATTTGTTTTATAGTGCAGATTTTAGAATTTCTGCAGGATCTTAAAGATTTTCCACGAAATTAAAGTAAGAATATATTTTTCTTTAACTATTGT
>OZ019968.1:560000-665000 GCA_963970395.1 Ephialtes manifestator | reverse complement strand
TAACATACTGCTTCCTCACAGAGGGAGCTTTGTAAAAAGCGAAAAATAATGAGGAAGCAATGTGCAAGGTTGTACTTTGCATCTTTTTCCCATTCATCGATCAAGATCTAGTTTTCTAATTTTTAGAAGAATTTTTCTAAAGATCTAATTTTTTTCTAGAGAAGATTCTAAAAAATTTACCATTTTATACTTAAAAAATGTAAACAAATGTTGTTTTTAATTAATTTTTTTCGAAAACTAAAAATTCTAAGGCGACGAAAATTTATTTAAAAAATTTTTTTGGGTTCTCAGTACTTCAATCTTACTTATTTTCGAAGTCATTGCCCAACTTTGAAAATTTTGGTGTCTGAAGTACTGTGGAATGACTCTTATACTTATTAGCCGCTACCTCCTCATTTTAACGCGAAAGATAAGCCGTATCGTATGAATAATTGTAGTGCAACAGAAAGAAACTCAAGGCTAGCTTATCTGTCTACGACATCGTAGACAAAGCGTGTAAAAAATAGATTTTCATGAAGCGATAATTTAACAAAAAATGGTATATGTTGCATGACCAATAAACTTTTTCAAACGTAAATACGTTTTAACATATAAAAACATACGTAAATATGCATGCTTGAATATTTACACTCAAGTGCTTTGAGCTCTGGAATTTGCCCGAGGTTTTGTGCTAAAAAGAAACCCGTGATTATCCGGTTAGCGTCAAATAAAAGAGTTTGATTTTTAAAATTGTATGTGAATGAATTACTGAAGAATAATTGACGCGCTTGTAGATTTAATGAGGTATTGAGTATTCGCTATTTTTTTTTATAGAGGCGCGAATATTACTTTAATAATGTCGAAAAATTTGTGAGACTGAAAATTTCACAATACTTTACATATAGATTCATAACCGAAAGTTTGATTTGAGATAAGAAAACAATCTAAGAAAAATCAATCGAATTAAAGATAATAACACCATTGATCAATTACTTTTTGGCATTATTATTTTTAATATTTTGCATATCATTAATTCTTTTTAATAACTTTCTCTTGGCGCAAAGTTCTAAAATCTAGAAACAATTAAAGAATTTATTTCAGAAAAAAAAAACGTTTCTGTTGAGTATGTCGAAAAATTATGTGTGTAATTAATAACATTTTTGAATTATTATTATTCAAAATCGATGTTCTAAAATTCTAATAGAAATAAAAATATGTGATTGAAAATTTACCTATAAAGCATTTTTCAAAATCATTTAGCCAATTATTGTTAAGAAACCAATCAAAGAATTTATTTCAGAAAAAAAGAACGTTTCTGTTGAGTACATCAAAAAATTATGTGTGTAATTAATAACATTTTAGAATTATTATTATTCAAAATCGATGTTCTAAAATTCAAATAGAAATAAAATTATGTGATTGAAAATTTACCTGCAAAGCATTTTCAAAATCACTTAGCCAACTAGTGTTAAAGAAACAATCAAAGAATTTATATCAGAAAAAAAGAACGTTTCTTTTGAATATATAAAAAATGATGTGTCTAATAACATTTTTGAATTATTATTATTCAAAATCAATGTTCTAAAATTCTAATATAAAAAAAACATGTGATTAAAAATTTACCTACAAACCATTTTCGAAATCACTTAGTCAACTATTGTTAAGGAAACAATCAAAGAATTTATTTCAGAAAAAAAGTATGTTTCTGTTGAGTGTATCGAAAAATTATGTGTTTAATTAATAACATTTTAGAATTATTATTATTCAAAATTGATGTTTTAAAATTCTATTGAAAAAAAAAACATGTGATTAAAAATTTATCTATAAAACATTTTTTAAATCACTTAGCCAACTATTGTTAAGGAAACAATCATAGAATTTGTTTCAGAAAAAAAAAGAACGTTTCTGTTGAGTATATCAAAAAATTATGTGTTTAATTAATAACATTTTCGAATTATTATTATCCAAAATTGATGTTCTAAAATTCTAATAGAAAAAAAACATGTGATTGAAAATTTACCTATAAACCATTTTCAAAATCACTTCGTCAACTATTGTTAAGGAAACAATCAAAGAATTTATTTCAGAAAAAAAGAACGTTTCTGTTGAATATATCGAAAAATTATGTGTTTAATTAATAACATTTTAGAATTATTATTATCCAAAATTGATGTTCTAAAATTCTAATATAAAAAAAAACATGTGATTGAAAATTTACCTATAAAGCATTTTTTTTAAATTACTTAACCAAATCTTGTTAAGGAAACAATTAAATAATTTACTTCAGAAAAAAACTATGTTTCTGTTGAGTGTATCGAAAAATTATGTGTCTAATTAATAACGTTTTCGAATTATTATGATCCAAAATCAATGTTCTAAAATTCTAATATAAAAAAAAACATGTGATTGAAAATTTACCTATAAAGCATTTTTTTAAAATTACTTAACCAAATCTTGTTAAGGAAACAATTAAATAATTTACTTCAGAAAAAAAGTATGTTTCTGTTGAGTGTATCGAAAAATTATGTGTCTAATTAATAACGTTTTCGAAGTATTATTATTCAAAATCGATGTTCTAAAATTCTAATAGAAAAAAAACGTGATTAACAATTTACCTATAAACCATTTTCAAAATCACTTAGCCAACTATTGTTAAGGAAACAATCAAAGAATTTATTTCAGAAAAAAAGAACGTTTCTGTTGAATATATCAAAAAATTATGTCTAATTAATAAAATTTTAGAATTATTATTATCCAAAATCGATGTTCTAAGATTCTAATAGAAAAAAAAACATGTGATTGAAAATTTACCTGTAAAGCATTTTCAAAATCACTTAGCCAACTATTGTTAAGGAAATAATCAAAGTATTTATTTCAGAAAAAAAGAACGTTTCTGATGAATATGTCGAAAAATTATGTGTCTAATTAATAACGTTTTCGAATTATTATTATCCAAAGTCGATGTTCTAAAATTCTAATAGAAAAAAAACATGTGATTACAAATTTACCTACAAACCATTTTCAAAATCACTTAGTCAACTATTGTTAAGGAAACAATCAAAGAATTTCTTTCAGAAAAAAAAGAAAGTTTCTGTTGAGTATATCGAAAAATTATGTGTTTAATTAATAACGTTTTAGAATTATTATTATTCAAAATCGATGTTCTAAAATTCTAATAGAAATAAAAATATGTGATTGAAAATTTACCTGTAAAGCATTTTCAAAATCACTTAGCCAACTATTGTTAAGGAAACAATCACAGAATTTATTTCAGAAAAAAAAGAACGTTTCTATTGAGTGTGTCGAAAAATTATGTGTCTAATTAATAACATTTTAGAATTATTATTATCCAAAATCAATGTTCTAAAATTCTAATATAAAAAAAAACATGTGATTGAAAATTTACCTATAAAGCATTTTTTTTAAATTACTTAACCAAATCTTGTTAAGAAAACAATCAAAGAATTTATTTCATAAAAAAAGAACGTTTCTGTTGAGTATGTCGAAAAATTGTGTCCAATTAATAAAATTTTAGAATTATTATTATCCTAAATCGATGTTCTAAAATTCTAATATAAAAAAAACGTGTGATTAAAAATCTACCTAAAAACCATTTTCAAAATCACTTAGTCAACTATTGTTAAGGAAATAATCAAAGAATTTATTTCAGAAAAAAAGAACGTTTCTGATGAATATGTCGAAAAATTATGTGTCTAATTAATAACGTTTTCGAATTATTATAATTCAAAATCGATGTTCTAAAATTCTAATATAAAAAAAACATGTGATTAAAAATTTACCTACAAACCATTTTCAAAATCACTTAGTCAACTATTGTTAAGGAAACAATCAAAGAATTTCTTTCAGAAAAAAAAGAAAGTTTCTGTTGAGTATATCGAAAAATTATGTGTTTAATTAATAACATTTTCTAAAATTCTAATAGGAAAAAAAATATGTGATTAAAAATTTACCTATAAAGCATTTTCAAAATCACTTAACCAACTATTATTAAGGAAACAATCAAAGAATTTATTTCAGAAAAAAAAGAACGTTTCTCTTGAGTATATCGAAAAATTATGTGTTTAATTAATAACATTTTAGAATTATTATTATTCAAAATCGATGTTCTAAAATTTTAATATAAAAAAAAACATGTGATTATAAATTTACCTACAAACCATTTTGAAAATCACTTCGTCAACTATTGTTAAGGAAACAATCGAAGAATTTATTTCATAAAAAAAAGAACGTTTCTGTTGAGTATATCGAAAAATTGTCAAATTAATAAAATTTCAGAATTATTATTATTCAAAATCAATGTTCTTAAATTCCAGCATACCATAAATAAATAAAAAGTACTAAAATTCTAATTAAAAAAAAAGAAAACCTTTGATTGAAAATTTATGTATGAAACATTTTTTAAATGACTTGACAAATATTGCTAAGAAAACAATTATCTTATGAATTACAGAGTGTCATAACGACGTTGAGAAAATAATAAGACTTTGCGTCGAATACGGCGCCGCATGTATTCCCTTCGGTGGCGGAACGAGCGTGAGTCGAGCCACTGAATGTCCAAGCAACGAAAGGCGGACAATAGTTTCTCTCGATACTTCTCAGATGAATCGAATACTGTGGATCGATCGGGATAATCTTTTGGCATGCTGCGAGTCTGGAATAATAGGCCAGGACCTCGAACGCGAACTTCGTCTACGTGGATTGACTACCGGACACGAACCCGACTCTTATGAATTCTCCAGGTAATAAATCACCAATTTACAATTTACATACACAGTAAAAACGTTGCATCAACGGTGCAAATGAAAGTATTATTTCTCAGGTACATTCACAATCAAAAGTTTCATTTCATTAGAAATTGCATTGGCGAAAATATTCTCTGGAAATTTCTCTGGAAAATTATAATTGAAAAATTTCAAAGATTATTATGATAAGTTTTACGAAGCAAAAAATAAATTTAAAAAATTCTGTGAATAAAGTTTGCATTTACATAAAGACAAATCACATTGACGAAAATATTCTCTGGAAATTTCTCTGGAGAATTATAATTGAAAAGTTTCAAAGATTATTATGATAAATTTTAGGAATCAAAATAAATCAAAAAAATTCTGTATATTGTAAATAAAGTTTGCAGAACAAATAACATTGACGAAAATATTCTCTGGAAAATTATAATTGAAAAGTTTCAAAGTTATTATGATAAATTTTACGAATCAAAATAAATTAAAAAAATTCTGTATATTGTAAATAAAGTTTGCAGAAAAAATCACATTGACGAAAATATTCTCTGGAAATTTCTCTGGAAAATTATAATTGAAAAGTTTCAAAGATTATTATGATAAGTTTTACGAATCAAAATAAATTCAAAAAAGGTTGTATATTGTAAATAAAATTTGTAGGACAAATCACATTGTCGAAAATATTCTCTGGAAATTTCTGTGAAAAATTATAATTGAAAAGTTTCAAAGATTATTATGATAAGTTTTACGAATCAAGATAAATTTAAAAAATTCTGTATATTATAAATAAAGTTTGCATTTACATAAAGACAAATTACATTGACGAAAATATTCTCTGGAAATTTCTCTGGAAAATTATAATTGAAAAGTTTCAAAAATTATTATGATAAGTTTTACGAATCAAAATAAATTTAAAAAAGGTTGTATATTGTAAATAAAATTTGTAGTTCAAATCACATTGTTGAAAATATTTTCTGGAAATTTCTTTGGAAAATTATAATTGAAAAGTTTCAAAGATTATTATGATAAGTTTTACGAATCAAAATAAATTATAAAAATTCTGTGTATTGTAAATAAAGTTTGCATTTATATAAAGACAAATCACATTGACGAAAATATTCTCTGGAAAATTATAATTGAAAAGTTTCAAAAATTATTATGGTAAATTTTACGAATTAAAATAAACTAAAAAAATTCTGTATATTGTAAATAAAGTTTGCAGGACAAATCACATTGACGAAAATATTCTCTGGAAATTTCTTTGGAAAATTATAATTGAAAAGATTCAAAGATTATTATGAAAAGTTTTACGATTCAAAATAAATTAAAAAAATTCTGTATATTGTAAATAAAGTTTGCAAGACAAATCACATTGACGAAAATATTCTCTAGAAATTTCTCTGGAAAATTATAATTGAAAAGTTTCAAAGATTATTATGATAAGTTTTACGAATCAAAATAAATTTTAAAAATTCTGTATATTGTAAATAAAGTTTGCAGGACAAATCACATTGGCGAAAATATTTTCTGGAAATTTCTCTGGAAAATTGTAATTGAAAAGTTTCAAAAATTATTATGAAAAGTTTTACGATTCAAAATAAATTCAAAAAATTCTGTATATTGTAAATAAAGTTTACAGGACAAATCACACTGATGAAAATATTCTCTGGAAATTTCTCTGGAAAATTATAATTGAAAAGTTTCAAAAATTATTATGATAAGTTTTTGCGAATCAAAATAAATTAAAAAAATTCTGTATTATTGTAAATAAAGTTTGCATTTACATAAAGACAAATCACATTGACGAAAATACTCTGGAAATTTCTCTGGAAAATTATAATTGAAAAGTTTCAAAGATTATTATAAGTTTTACGAATCAAAAAAAAAATTTTTAATTCTGTATATTGTAAATAAAGTTTGCAGGACAAATCAGATTTTTAGCAGAATCTAGAAATGTTTTGTTGTGACTTAATTAAGTCACAATTGTTTTGATTCAAAAGAGACTTTTGGTTTATATGAAAAACACAAAAAAAAAAAAAAAAAAGATCGCAGAAAATGAAAAAAGTTTTTGAAATAAAATTTAAAAATAAGATTTTGGGCAAACTATTTTCACCAGTTTGAGAATTTGATAGGAGATAAATTTTTTAAAAAATCAACGTCATTGAAGATGCTTTTGAATTTACACTATATTAATAATGCAACAAAATATGTTTGCCAAGTTCGACTAAAATCCTGATTTTCTTATCTTACGAAATAAATTCTTTAATTTTTTCGATATTTTCTAATAATTTTTTTATTTCATTTAAATTTTATTTAAATAAAAAAAATGTTAAATCATGCAAAAGTTGCAATTTCTTTATATGTTTTCGTAGAAAATGTCCATATTACGTAAAAAAAATCAGAACTATTAAACAAACTTTCATAAAAACAGTTAAAAAAATTCTCGAAATTAGCAATTTAAAAATTATTGAAAATTCCTCGGGAATAGCAATTTCAAGATTATTAAGAAGGTTGGTGCGCTTCACACTAGTCAAATCAGTGCTAAATTTTTAAAAGCGTTTCTACAATTTCAGATGCTTT
Organism: Ephialtes manifestator; assembly: GCA_963970395.1. Classification (NCBI taxonomy): domain Eukaryota; kingdom Metazoa; phylum Arthropoda; class Insecta; order Hymenoptera; family Ichneumonidae; genus Ephialtes; species Ephialtes manifestator. Next base: position 657,684 of record OZ019968.1, on the reverse strand, counting down.
AATAATCTGTTCCAAGTCGTTAATCACATAGCAGCATTAGTTCTTGATATTCAAATACATTCACAGCTGTTATATGAACAGTAAATCAATCAATATCTCAAAATTTCCGATGTCATGTTTTTTCATCCAGTTTTGTAAAAGTGTAAACCGTAATATCAATCCGATTATGACAAAACATAGCTTATTTTGATCACTGGAAGATCCTTAATCGATTGACCGTCCGGATTTTCTATAGTATCAGGCGTTCAAAAGTTACAGCCATTTGTATACTTGATATTAGTTTATGATAGGATAAACAAACGGTTGTATCTTTTGAACTACTAATACGATTTAAAAAAATAGACGGCCAATCGATAGAATATCTTTTAGTAAACAAAATGAGCTATTGGTCGTCATAATCGGACTGATATTACGGTTTACCCTTTTAAAAAACTGGATGAAAAAACATAACATCGGAAATTTGCAGATATTTATCGATTTACTGTTGATATCACAGCTGTGAATGTATTTGAATATCAAGAACTAATGCTGCTATGTGATTAACACCTTGGAACAGATTATTAAACCATCTGAAATTGTAGAAACGTTTTTTTAAATTTAGCACTGATTTGACTAGTTTTCTCATTCAATTTTGTAAAAGGGTAAACCGTAATATCAGTTCGATTATTACGAAATATAGTTCATTTTGATCAGTGGACGATCCTTAATCGATTGACCGTCCGGATTTTCTATAGTATCAGGCGTTCAAAAGTTACAGCCATTTGTATACTTGATGTTAGTTTATGATAGGATAAACAAACGGTTGTATCTTTTGAGCTACTAATACAATTTAAAAAAACAGATGGCCAATCGATAGAATATCTTTTAATAAACAAAATGAGCTATTGGTCGTCATAATCGGACTGATATTACGGTTTACCCTTTTAAAAAACTGGATGAAAAAACATAACATCGGAAATTTGCAGATATTTATCGATTTACTGTTGATATCACAGCTGTGAATGTATTTGAATATCAAGAACTAATGCTGCTATGTGATTAACACCTTGGAACAGATTATTAAACCATCTGAAAGTGTATAAAAGCTTTTAAAAATTTAGCACTGATTTGACTAGTGTGGAGCGCTTCAACCTCCTTAAAATAACATGGAAATTACAATTACATACGATGAAAAATTAAAAATATACCGTTGTTGCCTATAGCACTCTATGTTCAAAGTCTCAATTGATAATGTAATCAAATCAAATCAATAATTCTTATTCAACCATATAAAGCATCTTTAAAAAAAAAACAGAAAAAGAACAAAAAATACTCTAACAAAAAACTTTACATTTCAATAGTCTCGGCGGTTGGGTAGCAACGCGAGCGAGCGGAATGAAGAAGAACACCTACGGCAACATAGAGGATCTCGTTGTGCGCGTTAGAATGATAACAGGTCGTGTGGACGAGGCTGTAATGACTCTGGAGCGCGGAGCTCAAGTTCCAAGGATATCAAGTGGTCCGGACTTCGATCACGTGATCCTCGGCAGCGAGGGAACCTTAGGAGTAGTAACCGAAGTGGTCCTTAAGCTTCGACCAATGCCAAAAATCGTTAAATACGGCAGTGTCGTATTTCCAAATTTCGAGAGCGGAGTTAAGGCGATGCGGGAGGTCGCGCTACAACGTTGTCAACCAGCGAGTATTCGTCTAGTCGACAACGAGCAGTTTAAATTTGGCCAAGCATTAAGAGCCAAACACGGCTGGCGAGATTCAATAATGCAAACGCTTAAACAAGCCTACGTTTCGAAAATCAAAGGTTTTAGCTTCGACGAAATATGCGTGGCTACACTTTTTTTCGAGGGAAACGACGCGAAGGAAGTTGCGACTCAGGAGAAAAAAATCTATGCGATTGCAGCGCAATTTGGAGGTTTAGCGGCTGGTGAAACGAACGGAGAACGCGGATACACGCTCACGTTTGTTATAGCTTATATCAGAGATTTGGGACTAGAATTTAACGTTCTTGCCGAATCATTTGAGACTTCAGTCTCATGGTCACGCGCTACTTCGTTGTGTCGAAATGTTAAAGCTCGTGTTTCCCACGAATGCAAAGAAAAGGGAATACAACATTATCTCATGTCTTGCCGAGTAACGCAAACTTATGACGCCGGTTGTTGCATCTATTTTTACATGGCTTTCAACTATACAGGAGTGAAAAATCCTGTGGAGACTTATGAGGAAATGGAGGAAATTGCCAGGGCCGAAATACTCGCAAACGGTGGCTCGATATCTCATCATCATGGTGTGGGAAAAATGCGCGCGCGTTTTTATCCCGAAGCTGTTGGCGATGCGGGAGTCTCGCTTTATCGTGCGACTAAAGCGCATTTAGATCCGCACAATATTTTCGCCGCTGGAAATCTTGATCCCAGTTACAGAGCCAAACTTTAGAGACAATTTTGTGGACTTTTATTAGCGGAAATATATTGAAAAAAAAATTGAGGAATATTAAGTGTGTATGTGAACGTCGAAAGATTCTCGCCATTTGAGAATTTAGCGTGTATAGTGTTGATGCTTAATTCGATCCATCACGAAACCTCAGATCGGCGGATTTGCTATTTTGAAACTCCGATTGTTAAACATTTTTCGTGGATTTTCCCACTTTTTTTATTTAACTTTGCTTCCAAAGAATTTTATTTATTTTATATTTGAATATTAATTCATCACGGAATTATTATTTGGATTTAATTCATTGACGGATGTTTTTAATCAAAACAATTAAAAATTAGCACTTTCAAAAAGTGCTTTTTTAAATTAAATTTTAACGCATAAATCCATTTTTTTTACTGTAAAATAAAAATGTAGCATTCATTCCTTATGGATTTTCACTGTTTGTACATTTTTTCAGAATTGTTACAATAAAATAAATAAAGATATTCGTTTTAAATCACAACAGTGGAAAAACGGCGTCTCCACAATGTTTAATTTTTTATTCTCACGAATTCTATATTTTTAATCACGAAAAAAAATATAGAAACTATTTCTAATAGAAAACCATGATTCATTTTTTTTAAAGACTTGTTTAAATAAAATTGAAAAATATAATCATTCTTAATGAATGGAAATACAGCATTTTTCCAATTTTAATTTTTTTATTTTACGCACAATTCCGTTTTTTTAATCATAAAATAAAGCAGATTTTCGCATTCTCAATTTCATCGTTCATCTTTTTTTTTTAAGATCGCTGAAATAAAATTTTTTAATATAATCCTAATTATAAAGATAGAAATTAAACACTTTTTGTTAGAGGAATTTTAAATATGATTTCCACACTGAATAATATTTAAATATAAATTCCAGTGAAAAAAGTATTAAAAAATAAATAAATAATCGAATTCACTGAAAATTTGAAATGGAGGTAAAAATGTAATTACCAAAGTATTAAAATCCGCCGTTCTTTGTCACGAAATGTAGTAAAATAGCGTCTAAAATTTGTAAAGAAAAAAAGAAAAACGCCGCAAACTACTGCGAAAAAAAAACGACGCTCGTAGTCCTAAAAAAAAAACGAAAATAACGGTGATGGTGGTTTTGGTGGTGGATGCGATGACGTTGAATAGGACAGAGAAATAAATACGCGAGTGTGTTACCGAATAGTTAATTAAAACTCACGTTAAAACTCTCAGTGTTTTTGGTACAAATACGGAATTGCATTTGCATTGAAGTTTTTATATAAGTTATTATAAATAAAGAGAGAAAAGAAAAAAATAATAATAATAACAAATGTACGCTCATTTTGGCTCAACTTAAGTAGTTTCATTTTTTTTTCATTTTTTTTTTGTTTTTCATTGAAAATCGTTTTAATTACTACGCAATAATTCTAAATCGAGATAATTTCAGGCTCTCGTTGGTCGTTGCTAATTGACGTTCTTGCAATTTATTGAACGACCAATTCAATCGGTCAGTCTATGTCTAAGAGATAATCGCTCAATAATGGCCACACATTCGCACATAATCACTCACTGTACCATCGACGTGACTTATTCACTGGTTCTCGCTTGATTTTAAAGTTGTGAGGAACGAATCGAGATCGTATTCGTCGTCGTACTGCTGCTGCTCCCATAATTCTGGTAATATGTCGAGTACTGATCTGCTTACACCGGGAACTCCGCTTACGCCTCTTGACAAATTTCCATCGTTTTGAGAACTCGATTTAGCCTCTTTTCCATTGTCCAGAGAGAAAAGATCCAGCAGCTGTAAATATCGAATTAAAATCGTGTGTTTATTTTTCAAGCTTTATTCATCAATTCTAATATCAAAAACTTTGCAAAATAAAAGCTGACAATTGAAATTGTCACGTTTCTTCCCCATTAATTTCTATAGATTTCCTGAAAATTCTGTTTTTTTTTTCTTATTATGTTTGGTTTCCCCGTAAGAATAAAGAATCCACGTTCCAGTATTAAAAAATCCAGGTTTATACTATAACATTGAGTCTCGTAACAAGAAATCAGTGTGTGGATTTTTTATTTTTGGCCACAGATTGAAGGTTTTTGGTGTAGCAAGTAAAAAAAAATTAATATTTGTTCAAAATTTTTTTAAATTCGGAAATGAAAAACAAAATTTATTATTTATTTTTCAAGCATCATTCAGAAATTCTAATATCAAAAACTTTGCAAAATAAAAGCTGACAATTGAAATTGTCACTTTTCTTCCCCATTAATTTCTATAGATTTCCTGAAAATTCTGTTTTTTTTTTCTTATTATGTTTGGTTTCCCCGTAAGAATAAAGAATCCACGTTCCAGTATTAAAAAATCCAGGTTTATACGATAACATGGAGTCTCGTAGCAGAAAATCAGTGTGTGGATTTTTTATTTTTGGCCACAGATTGAAGGTTTTTGGTGTAGCAAGTAAAAAAAAATTAATATTTGTTCAAAATTTTTTTAAATTCGGAAATGAAAAACAAAATTTATTATTTATTTTTCAAGCATCATTCAGAAATTCTAATATCAAAAACTTTGCAAAATAAAAGCTGACAATTGAAATTGTCACGTTTCTTCCCCATTAATTTCTATAGATTTCCTGAAAATTCTGTTTTTTTTTTCTTATTATGTTTGGTTTCCGCGTAAGAATAAAGAATCCACGTTCCAGAATAAAAATTCTAGATTTATACTATAACATTGAGTCTCGTGACAGGAAATCAGTGTGTGGATTTTTTATTTTTGGCCACAGATTGAAGGTTTTTGGTGTAGCAAGTAAAAAAAAATTAATATTTGTTCAAAATTTTTTTAAATTCGGAAATGAAAAACAAAATTTATTATTTATTTTTCAAGCATTATTCATAAATTCTAATATCAAAAACTTTGCAAAATAAAAGCTGACAATTGAAATTGTCACGTTAATTTCTATAGCTTTCCTGAAAATTCTGTTTTTCTTTTTTTTCTTATTATGTTTGGCTTCCCCGTAAGAATAAAGAATCCACGTTCCAGTATTAAAAAATCCACGTTTATACTATAACATTGCGTCTCGTGACAGGAAATCAGTGTGTGGATTTTTTATTTTAGGCCACAGATTGTAAGTTTTTGGTGTAGCAAGTAAAAAATAATTAATATTTGTTCAAAATTTTTTAAAATTCGGAAATAAAAAAATGTATTATTTATTTTTCAAGTTTACGGAAAACTTAACAGAAATGATGGACCATAATTATAACTGTAAAGAATCTATTCAATATTTTTCTGAAAAAATATGAAGACTAAAATTTTCGTTTTTTTAGAAATTCTTTTAAGATCAATTGTCGAGATATTACAAAACGAGTAAAAAATCGAAATTTCCATATTTTTCGAAAACTAAAAATTCTGGGAGACTGAAATTTTTCGAAAATTCTTTAACTTCTTAGTACTTAAATTTTACTTATTTTCAAAATCATTGCATAAACTTGGAAAATTTTGGTGGCTAAATCGCGTGGAATGTTTAAAAAATAACTAACCTGATCGGTTCCCATAGTATCGAGCGATGAATTATCCGTTGAAATAACAGTATTGGCTGTGTGAAGTTTAAATTTCTGTAGTCCCATGATTTTCTCTTCGACGGTGCATCTCGTTATCAGTCTGTAGACGTTAACAACTTTTTTCTGACCGATACGATGAGCACGATCCATGGCTTGAAGATCCTTCATGGGATTCCAGTCGTGTTCGACAAATATTACAGTGTCTGCGCCCGTAAGATTAAGTCCGAGACCACCGACTTGAGTTGTGAGCAAAAGTACGTCGATCGATGGATCAGCGTTGAAACGAGCGACAACCGCGTGTCTCTGAGTCGCTGGAACGCTTCCGTCCAATCGCAGGTAAGTTACGGTCGGTAAATGAACGCTCAGTAAATCTTTCTCAACAATATCGAGCATAGCCTTCAATTGGCAAAATATCAAAGCTCTGTGTTGACTAACGAGTTGCTGTTGAGGCGCAGCTTGTTGACCATCGACCAAAGAAGATGGACCTATTAACGTCATCGCAGAATTTTTGTTTGAAGGCTGTGAAGAAGATAATGGTTGTTGTGGTTGACCGATTCCACAATCGAGCAGCAGTTGCTTTAAAGCCGGCAATTTGGCGGCAATTTCGATGTCTGTTAGTGTTGTTTGTTGCTGTTTTATCTGAGCGCATACCTGAAAAAGAAAATTATGAAATTTTACTTATACGTTTGATTGTGAACGTTAATTTTGCTTCCTCATAGAGGATGTTTTGTTTTCGTAAAAAATTTTTTTTCGAGATTTTCATGTCAGAACACTCAGAATGGTCCAAAATGGCGAGAAAAGTGGTTTAGAAAAAATGTCCGAATGTATGTATGTGGCACGCTTGCAAAATTCAAACCGAAAACGGCTTTAAGGAGGTTGGAGCGCTCTACACTAGTCAAATCAGTGTTAAATTTTTAAAAGCGTTTCTACAATTTCAGATGATTCAATAATCTGTTTCAAGGTGTTAATCACATAGCAGCATTAGTTCTTGATATTCAAATACATTCACAGTTGTGATATCAACAGTAAATCGATAAATATCTGCAAATTTCCGATGTTATGTTTTTTCATCCAGTTTTTTAAAAGGGTAAATCGTAATATCAGTCCGATTGTGACGACCAATAGCTCATTTTGTTTACTAAAAGATATTCTATCGATTGGTCGTCTATTTTTTTAAATCGTATTAGTAGTTCAAAAGATACAACCGTTTGTTTATCCTATCATGAACTAACATCAAGTATACAAATGGCTGTAACTTTTGAACGCCTGATACTATAGAAAATTCGGACGGTCAATCGATTAAGGATCTTCCACTGATCAAAATGAACTATATTTCGTCATAATCGGACTGATATTACGGTTTACCTTTTTACAAAACTGGATGAAAAAACATGACATCGGAAATTTGGAGATATTGATCGATTTATTGTTCATATGACAGCTGTTAATGTATTTTAATATCAAGAACTAATGCTGCTATGTGATTAACACCTTGGAACAGATTATTAAACCATCTGAAATTGTAGAAACGCTTTTTAAAATTTAGCATTGATTTGACTAGTGTGGAGCGCTCCAACCTCCTTAACAATCAAGCTGAAATTTGGTACGCTGGTAGAAGAGCCCCTTGATATGTATAGATTTTCGAAAAAATTTAAAAAGAAATTTATATTTTATAAGCCTTTAAATTTTTCGAAAAATGTCTGTATGTTTTCTAGCTTCCGCAATTTTTCAGCTAATGAGCTAAACAGTTCTGGACAAATAAAGAAATGAAAAATGAAGGTCGGTATTGAATTTGAGCGAAATCCATAAAGCGGTTTAGATTTTATAAAATTATGAATTTTCGAAAAAATGTTGTTTCCGTTTTTATTCAAGTTAAGTTCGACCAAATCTGCTAAATTATTTTGCAAGGTAAAATTAACATCCAGTTGTAGTAGATATCGAATTTGGTGAAGATTGGTAAAGTGGTTCAGATTTTATAAGACATTGAATTTTTCAAAAATTCTCGGTATGTTCTCTAGCTGCCACAATTTTTTAGATAATGAGCTTAAGCAGTTTTTGACGAATAAAGCAATAAAAAATGACGATCGGCATTGAATTTAAGCGAAATACATAAAGCGGTTTAGATTTTATAGAATTTTGAATTTATGAAATTTTTTTTTTCGGACATTTTAATTTGTATTTAAAATAAAGATGCAATTTTGCATCCTTTTTTTAAATTTATTTTATCAATATTTAACGTATGATTGACTTGATACCATTTTGCAGGAATTAAAAGTTGCATTTATAGAAAAAAAAGGGTTCAATTACTTTTTTATTATCTTAACTTTATTATTATTTCGTTCGATTGTCTTACCGCTTGATATTGAGGATGTCGTGGATTGAGCACCAGCTTCGGATGATTGCAGACATTACGAAGATAACGCAGTGCCTCGAAAACGTGACCCCTTGGCGAATGATTTGTCGCTGACGGAGAGTTTGAATTACTGATGAGCGTCGCCGTGTGTCGAGTACGGAAATCTTCGTACAGACTGCGTTGAATCGGCGATAAATCGCAGTAATAGTCTTGAGTTATTTTCGGTGGTAGATCCTGAAGAACGTCTTCCTTGTTGCGTCTCAGTAGAAACGGCAATACCTGCGAGAAACAATTTCGGGTTGTTATTTTTTATCACGAAGAAAAGGACAAAATTCTGAGACTTTTTAGAAAATACACAAAATTCCCTCATTCCTCGGAAAATTTACAAGATTTTCTGACTTTTCAGCAAATGTACAAAATTCTGAGGCTTTTTAGAAAAGTGACAAAATTTCCTGATTTTTTCCAAATAAAAAAAAACAGACTTTTGGAAAAATATATAAAATTCTCATACTTTTTGAAAAATCTACAAATTTGTTATACTTTTGGAAAAATTTACAAATTTGTTATACTTTTTGAAAAATCTACAAAATTCTCATACTTTTTGGAAAATTTACAACATTCCCTCATTCTTTTCCCAATTAATTTTTTCCAAATTAAAAGACAGACTTTTTGAAAAATCTGCAAAATTCTCATACTTTTTGAAAAATCTACAAATTTCTCATAAGTTTTGAAAAATCTAAAAATTTCTCATACTTTTTGAAAAATCTACGAATTTCTCATACTTTTTGAAAAATCTACAAATTTCTCATACTTTTTGAAAAATCTAAAAATTTCTCATACTTTTGGAAAAATCTACAAATTTCTCATACTTTTTGAAAAATTTATAAAATTCTCATACTTGTGGAAAAATCTACAAAATTCTCAGACTTTTTGCAAAAAATCTACAAATTTCTCATACTTTTTGCAAACAATCTACAAATTTCTCATACTTTTGGAAAAATCTACAAATTTCTCATACTTTTTGAAAAATCTACAATCTTCTCATACTTTTTGAAAAATCTACAAATTTCTCATACTTTTGAAAAATCTACAAAATTCTCAGACTTTTTGCAAAAAATCTACATATTTCTCATACTTTTTGCAAAAAATCTACAAATTTCCACGGCTCTTTAGAGAGTTGAAAAAAATTCGTAACATTTTAAACTTTTCGGTGTTTTGTACATGAAATAAAAATGTTTACCTGTCGATGAAGAGCTTCCATAGCAAGAGCCCCGGCTTCTTGTTCCTTCGGTCCAGCTTTGGGTTCTCTGCAAGCCAAAATGGGCCTCGAGTATTTGGCAGCAAATTGTTTTTCGCTTCCAAGAAATCCAGGCATAAGAAAATCGAACAGCGACCAAAGTTCGAGTACATCATTTTGCACTGGCGTTCCAGAGAGGATCAATCGATGATGGGCCCTTAATTTTTTCGCGGCTTTCGCGCTCTTTGTTTTTCCATTTTTGATAACATGTCCCTCATCGAGTACGCAATAGTTCCACTGTACAGCTTCAAAGAATTCAATGTCTTTCCTCACGATATCGTAACTCGCGACGACCAATCGATAATTCGTCACTCTCGGTCTGAGCTTTTCTCTTTCAGGCGGAGTTCCAGCGTATTGAATAACCGAAAGATCCTTAGCTCGTAGAAATTTCTCAGCTTCGTAAACCCAATGACCAGTTAAAGTCGGAGGACAAACAACCAAACTCGGTGGAGTTTCCGGATGACGATGATGATCCAACGCAAGAATACAAAGCGTCTGTAAAGTTTTTCCCAAGCCCATATCGTCGCAAAGAACTCCATGAAGTTGATAACGATTGAGAAAATCGAGCCAATTCAAGCCTTGCTGCTGATAAGATCGTAATTCCGCTGCTACGGTTACCGGAAGTTTCGTGTCGGGAATACTTCGAGGATTCAATAGTTGCTCGAGAAAACGTCTTTCCTGAGCTTTTTCCTCCACCAAATGAGGAGGATCTGCTATTGAGCCTGGATCAAGAGGCAAAAGCTGCACGAGAGTCGCTAATGTCGCGCTACAAGCTAATCGAACGGCAAGATTTTGATCGCTCATTCTTCCGAGCAACGGAACCATAAAAAGAACGGCATAAGGAACGACTCGAACACCCAAATTTTCTACGATACAAGTTAGAGCCTCTGCGGCTCCTTGACGACGAGTATCGCACTCGTTTGGAGCGATTATCGCCCGAGAATTTGAGCTGGAATCACCGCCGACGATGTCGCCGTTACTATGAGTCTCCAGCAATGGAATCACAGAACGTATGACGTGTTCCATCGTTTTTTCGGCGTCCAAATCGGCTAATGTCGAAATACAACGCGCCGCCATGTGACGAACGACTTTGAAAGGATGTGCCAGTAAAATACAGAGACGAGGCAGACAATCTAGCGCTGGTTGCAATAATGAACGGTCTAGACTTGGGCCGATCACTTCTAAGGCTTGTAAACCGAATACCAAGTTGTTGACGTCTTCGCGAGTCTTTTCTGCACTCTTTGGCAGGTAAATTTCGGTTATTGGGTGATTTTTTGATTGGTTGTTCTCGATCATTAGCGTCCAGAGATGAGGCAGGCGAGTTGATAGACGAGGTCCTATTAATTTTGCTGTGAAAAAGAGAAAATGAGAAATTTAGATTATTAAGAATAGTTTGTATGTTTGGGATCGAAAGTTTTGTATATGATGTAGGATTGACAATAATTTCTTTATTTGTTATATGTTATTTGCAGAGTTGTAAATGCCTAATACTTATAGAAATAATGATGATGATTCGACCAGCTCTATAATTATGATTTTATAATAATAACATGTAGCGATTGTAATACGATGATTAAACTTTGGAATGGCTGCAAAAATTATTATTTTTCAATAAAAATTCACGGTAATCTTTTTGAAAAAATGGAAAAAAATAAGGAATGCATTACTTATTTCTTCCATTTTTTCCACTATTTCTTGCAATATTAAAGCCAAAATTAGTATTTTTTTCAGCTATTCAAATGTTTACACTCTATTTTATAATCACTACATATTATTATTATGAAATCATAATTACAAAACAAATTGTACTGTAAACTATATCTCATGAATTAATGGGGATTTATAACTCTGGTTATTCGTTAATCTGAAGGGCAGAAATAAAATGTTTATCGAATTAACAATAAAAAATTGCCAAATTGAACCCTCGATTGTTTTTTCTTCAAGATATCGAATTTTGATCTTTACTATCGTTCTTAAGTCGTATATTGTAGCACAGAAAACATTGGTTAAAAACATTTTTTGTGGGATTTTGAAGAAAGTCACTTTTGTCCGTTTCTGATTTCAGAATCCGTAGATCCAACTTTCGGTCAGACAATCCAACCTAAATATTTTTTTTTCAAGATATGGAATTTTGGCCTTCACTATCATTCTCAAGTCGCATATTCTACCTTGGAAAGTATAGTTTACAAGCCTTTTTACGATGATTTTAAAAAAAATCACTTTTGTCCGTTTCCGATTTCAGAATCCGTAAAAAGCAGCTTTGATTCCGGTCTTAATTTTACAAGATGTTTCGCATTGTATGAAGATTCTGAGGAAAAAAATTCCAAAGTGACAGCTCCAATTCTTAAGTAGTAAAAATTTGAAAATTAAAATAAAAAAAATTAATAAATTTTTTCCACTTTGGATTTTCTCCTTAGCGAATTTCATGACATTTCCAAAAGATAAAATGAAACTTCTCGGACGACGGGCTGCGCCAAATAATTCGGAAAAACGGGCAGGAACAAATTTGTTAATTTTTTTATTTTAATTTCCAATTTTTCACTGCCTAAGAATTGGAGGTGTCACTTTGGATTTTTTTAATGAGTATCTTCATACAATGTAAAATTAGAACCGGAATCAAAGATGCTTTTTTCGTTAAAAAAAATTATTTATTGCTTTTTTTTTGCGAAAAATTGACTTTCTTACGTTGGGAAAATTATGATTTTAACATCACTCGAAAGTAGAAGGAAGATGAAAAAGTTAATGTTCTTAAGAATTTTTTGAGAGTCTAATATTTTCTGAGATAGTGATATTCAAGGCAGTTCTACGATATCCGGGGCGCCAAGATTTGATCTTGCAGTCTTCATATTTGGACCAAAATAAACACTTTTTCAAGAATAAAAAATTCGCAATTTTTCCTTACTTTAGGAGATGCCGTGCACAGATTATTCATTAAAATAGATTTAGACATCTCAGCGGTACTCGAAGTCTAAGACGCCCAGATTTGATCGTTACCCGGTGATAAACGAAAAGGTCGCGAGAAGATTAACTCTTTTTTGGGCCTTATTTTCGGAGTTTTAACGCTTCGAACAAAATAAAGTCCATTTATTTTTGCGATTTACGCTATATGTCGTCATAAATTTGTTGCAGGCCCTATGTGCAAGATTTTCACTGCTTACTACTAGTGAAAGAACCTAAAGAACCGCAACTAACCTAACGAACCTAAAGAACAAATATAAGGAAAATACCAACCTAATTAAGTCCCTAAAGAAACGATTGCTTTCTCAGTGAGGAAACGTTGCTTTCAATATTTTTCTTCAAGCTTGTCATGGCAAGATACTAAACACATTGTAAAACGTTGAGAATAGTGCTATGGTTTCGTTTGAGATGCATAAACGTGTTTTCACAGAATAATTCGGGAAAAGTACTGTATCTTCTAAAATAAGGCGAAAATGCGAATTTTTTTATTCTTGAAAAAGTGTTTTCTTTTCTTGGCACCCCGGATATCGTAGAATCCCCTAGTACAACAAACTGACAAAGTTAAAAAAATATCCGGGAGGTTGATCGAAAAAAGTGGCCCAGTTGATAAAGAATGCCTCATATATACTATTAACTAATAAATAATTAAATAAATAAATAAATACCTATGGCAGTTAGTGCTAAAGTCGCGCCGCGACGTCGCGTTCTCGAAGCCTTAGCTTCCGGTTCTTCGCAAGCCAGCAATTCCTCAAGAGGAATATCCGTTGCTGGAGGTCTTCCAGGTCCTCTTCCACCACCGATACCACATCCAGCGCCGCGATTATACGCTATTCGCTCTGCGTGTCGTTGCCGATTATTCAACGTTAATATTCCGTCAAACGGATCCACTTCCGTTTGTTCGGTGAGTCGTGGTGTGAATTCCGTGTCGGAACACAGAAAAGTGCACAAATTCGTCGTTATCTGTCAAAATGTTAATATTAATAAATAATAAAATAAAAAATTTCTAACGCTCAAAATAATTTTATTCACTTATTCACTTATTTATTTATACTCAGAGTAAACAGAAAAAAAACAGTAAAAAAATTAATTAAAAAAACAAAACAGATTTATGTGTTTTCTTTATTTTGTAATTTAATTTCATTAATAGCATATTTTTTCTATTTGTCATTACTAAAATGATATATTATTTATTAAAAATTCCTAAACCGTTATTTATATATTAGAATTCTGTACAAGCATTAATCCCCATAAATACCAACAAATAAATTATTATAGAAACGGCGAAAATTCCTTTTACAATAGGAAATAATAGAGCACGAAAATTGCGATAGTGAAAAATTCCGGAATGCGAAACACAATTAATTAATGAATAAGTAAAAAAAAAATCGCTACCTTTGTATTTGGCGATGGTGTTCGATCGGCGCAAAGATCCACGAGATGCGAAAGATGTTTTGCCGCGAGTTTCTGCAAATCCTCGTCCTCCTCTCTCTTGATAGCTTCCATCAGCGGTTTAACAAGTGGATTAAGTGGTCTCGGAGCTTCAGGAAGGCAGTGAAGCATCGTAGCAGCGCCAGCAAGTGCAGCCATCGACATAACATTATAAGCTTGTTGCTGAGCGGCTGTACTAGCAGCTCCATTTTCCAAAGCTCTTCTCCTCTCCTCCAAAGTCTGTATTAATTTAGGTTTGAGTTTAAGGGCAGCATTGTTCGTCGTACTTCCACTTCCAGCCGGAACCGAACCGCTGGAAATCTGCAAACCCCCTATGGATTTCGCGGCAACCGTAGAAATTTGTTCCAGTGTCATAATAGTCGTAACTTCCTCGTCAACCGGAAGTGCAAGCTTGTAATGTTTAAGCGTAGCGATATAATCGCGACTCTCGTGCAAAAGTCTCGTAAAAGCTCCGGCAATCTCGTCGTAATAAACGCACTCGTTCAGACATTCCAGAAGCTTAATCCTGAGAATATCCGGAATATCCGGAGGATTTGGATGTTCCAGAGTCGCCCAATGTGCCATTGTCAGTCCCACGACTGTTCTCTGAAGCGCAGAACGCGATGCCAAATGAGCGAGCAAAACTCTAGCGTAACAAAGTCCAGGGCTCGTGTCCGGAGTGTAAACAACACCGGGTGCAGGTTGAACTACGTAACGAGACAAAAGACCGAGCATTCTCGCTGCCATACATCGAGCTCGAATCGTATTAGCACGACGAGTATTTTGAGCCACAGTTTCGATGCCACCGATGTAAACTTTAAGCTCGGAAGTGGATTTTGCGCTGCCGCTTAAGCTGCTGCTTCCAGAATCCGATTGACCGTCACCGTTTGTACCATTTGCCGATTTTTGGGGTTTTGCCACTGTGGAAACCATCGGCGGTACGCACCCGTTGTTAAGTAAACTCGGATTGAACGGAACGTGTTCGGGTTGCATCGCTAAACACAGCCAAGTGCTCACGAGTGGACACGAAGCGTGTAGCAACATTTCGAGGTCGCTACGAACGATAAGATTCTCCCAAACTCGTTCAGCGACCTCTTGAATCGCGGCTACGTGTTCTATCAACACTCTTTGAAAAACGTGTCGCAAAGCTTCCTGCAAAACTACGCTACCATCGTCGCCCCAACGTTCTTTACGATTTTCGTTACGATCACCATCCTCGCCGGTCAATGTTTGCAAAGTCTGAAGCGTTGCTTTGCGAACGCTCGAGCTGGAGTGGCTTAAAAATGGCCAGAGTCTTGGCAGCACTTCCGACAATGGCTGAGGCGAGAGACAAGCTCGTGCGGCTGGTAACGATATTATCGCTGCTAAAAGACCCATAAAACTGTTGCAAGCCGCTGCGAGATCGTCTTGTTCTCGCAAAAGTTCCCAGAGACGAGCGACGATAATTTGCAACTGCGAGGGATCGAGAAGACGCGGTAAAACCGAAGCTACGGGAATTAAGGCGCTTGCCGCAGCGGCACCTACGTCGTCCACTGGATCTGCGAGCCCTCGCATCGCTGCTGGAAATGCTTGAGGCAATAATTCGTCCAGAAGATCGTCACGCACTGCCAGTAAATATTTAAGAGCCAAAAGTGCTCCGTGTCGAGCTTCCCACTCGTCGTGCTCCAAAAGCTTAAGCGTCACGCCGAGAACTCCCATTACCCCTTTATTTTCACCGCTCTGCATCAGCAATACCAAAGAACCGAGAGCCTGAGCACAAGTTTCACGAACAGGCGCTACTACCTGATCCGAAACGAAATCGCCGAATCTATCGAGGCCCAAAACGCACAAAAGGCGCAATGCCGCGTCCACGACCCAACGACGATGGCTCTCGTCCATTTCTTGCTTCGTTTGGTCTCTCGACTTTCCCGCACCTTTTCCGTGCAAACGAACGAGCTCACGAAGAGCCGTTGCCGCTCCGTGACGTACTTCCCACTTTTGACTAAAGAGATCTTGGCAGAGAGACTCGCTGAAGGATTCTAAAGGCCAGTCGATCGCTGTGTCAGGCCAACAACCGGTTACGTCGGGTACGGCGCTGGAAAAACCTGCAAAGAATTGTAGCGAAATTTTAAAGAATCCTCGTATTTTTTTTTAGGATTTACGAAAATATTTTTTTCTTTCGTCACAAACGTTTTTGAATGTCTGTACTTTGAAGAGAGGATACCGAAGCTTTTGAGGAGGATTAGTATTAAAATTTGAAAGAATGCGCCTATTTTCTTTTGGGCTGTCGAGAATTTTTTACATATGGATTTATAAAAATACTAATTTTTTTTTTTAAGGATTTTCAAAAATCATTTTTTTCCGTTTGGAACCTTCTGGATGAATTTAATAATTTGTTCTAATTGTTAATTGTCTAAACTAAGAATATTGATTTTGACTAATAATGGTGCGAAAAAGTTGTTAATGAAGTAATTTTTTTTACATATACACTGATTTTTGTTAATAAATATGTTTTGGTGAATTTAATAATTTGTTATTTTAATTGTAAATTGTCTAAACTAGGAATATTGATTTTGATGCATAATGGTGCCAAAAAGTTGTTAATTAAGTAATTTTGAAAAATTTCTTCATTAATAGAAAACTTTTTCTTTTATTTTTAATTTTTCGGGATTGCCGAAAGAAATTATTTTTTTTTTTTTCATTTAGAACCTTCTGAGTGTCTGTATTTTGAAGAAAGCATATCGAAACTATCTGGGAGAATTAATATTCAAATTTGATAGAATGCGCGTATTTTTTTTTTTTTTTTTTGAGCTGTCCAAAGTTCTTTTACATATGGACTGATTTCTGTTAATAAATATGTTTTGATAAATTTAATAATTTGCCAAATATGATTTACTTTGATATCGAATGACTTTATCATTATTTACCGTCCTTTAAATTGTCTATTTAGTAAACCAATTGTTTAAATACAAAGAAAATACAAGTTTCAATTTTCCTTTTCGAAACAACCAATTTTCCAAGTAATTACATTTTAAAAATCCCTCTTCAAAAAATCAGTGGATGAAATATTTCGCATTTTCGATATAAGTATTGTTGTCATTTTATTCGTTCCGTAAATGGCTGTCGTACCAGCGCGAAGTTGATACTCGTTGGCGAACAACTTCAGGCATGTTGTTTATTTTGACAGTTGTAAATGACTTAAAAAATCGTGATTTTTTTTCGTCTGATTTCAGAATTCCAACCTAAATTTTTTTCTTCAAGATATCGAATTTTGGCCTTCACTACACTGTTAAAAAAGACTGGAAGTTTTTATGCATAAACGCGTAATCGAAATTTAATATACAATTGTGCTATCAAATTCATGTACTTTTCCAGTAAAATTAAAGCAAATTATTAAAATTCAAGTAAATTATTGAATGTGCTGTACCATACATTAATTTTACATTACACTTTTATATTAAATTTAATATACTATAGTTTATGCATAAAAACTTCCAGTAAAAGTACATTAAATTTCAAGTAAATTTTTTTACAGTGTATGGTTCTCAAGTCGCATATTCTACCCCAGAAAATACCGGTTACATGCTTTTTTACAATGATTTTTGAAAAAATCACTTATGGTCGGTTCTGATTTCAGAATTCGCAGATCCGACTTTTGGTCGGAAAATCCAACCTAAAGAACCTACATTTTTTTTTCTTCAAGATATAGAATTTTGGCCTTCACTATTGTTCTCAAGTCGCATATTCTACCGCAGAAAATACCGATTACATGCCTATTTACAATGATTTAAAAGATCGAGCCCTTTTTCCGTTTCTGATTTCAGAATTCACGAAACTAATAAAATGTCACGAGTTCTTATATCGAAAATGCAAGTTATTTCAGCGACGATAATCTGTAAAAGTCACAGTACACTAATAAAAATGTTAATACCGAGGTTCGATGAGTTAATACTAGTGGTAATCATGAAAATATGACAAACCTGCACTTCCTGTTTCCTGACTCGATACGACGCTAGAATTTGATCCCGTGTCACCGGAAGTCGTCGTCGTCGTCGTATCTTCTGATTTTATTTTCTTTCTACGAGGTTCTGCGGTATTGCTTCCGGTTTGAACGAAACTATTGGATCTCGAATTAATGTTAGTCTCTTGAGAATCGTCAGGATCTCGTGAGCGTTGTTTCGACAAGGATTGTCGAGCTTTGCGCCTCGCTCGATTCATTTCGCGTCTACTTAAGCCTCCTGATTGTGGCTGTTGTCGCAAAGTTTCGTCTATCGAAATTTTTCCTGGCAAAGTTGGGCACATCGGCGAAGTTATCGGCAGAGTCAAATCCTCCGCGGTAAATAAGTCATTTGTATCGACGCCGATTATTCGAGGGTCCAGACCCAATTTTTCGGCTAACAATTTTTCTCCATGCTGCGCGGAGGCATTTTGTTCACCCTCCGCGACAACTAAGTCATATTCTGTTCCTTCTGAACCTGTTAAATGAGAACTTCGCGCCAATACTTGGCTCATATCGAAACCTTCGAGGCTCAAACGATTATTGCTATTTGTTGCTCTACGTTGATTTGTACTATCTTCGCCTGCAACGATTAAAAGGAAAAGATATTGAAATTATGAATTGCTGATTGATAACAATTATTCTAAAATAATCGAATAATTCTCAAATAATTGAATATTTCTCAAATGATTGAATAATTCTTAAAAAATTGAATAATTTTCTAATAATCGAATAATTCTCAAATAATCCAATAATTCTCAAATAATTGAATAATTCTCGAATAATTGAATAATTCTCAAATAATTGAATAATTCTCGAATAATTGAATAATTCTCAAATAATTGAATAATTCTCAAATAATTGAATAATTCTCAAATAATCGAATAATTCTCAAATAATCCAATAATTCTCAAATAATTGAATAATTCTCGAATAATTGAATAATTCTCGAATAATTGAATAATTCTCGAATAATTAAATAATTCTCAAATAATTGAATGATTCTCCAATGATCGAACAATTCTCAAATAATTGAATAATTTTCAAATAATCGAATAATTCTCGAATAATTTAATAATTCTTAAGTAATTGAATAATTCTCGAATAATTTAATAATTCTCAAATAATTGAAGAATTCTCAAATGATTGAATAATTCTCGAATAATTGAATAATTCCCAAATAATTGAATGATTCTCCAATGATCGAATAATTCTCAAATAATTGAATAATTCTTAAATAATTGAATAATTTTCAAATAATCGAATAATTCTCGAATAATTGAATAATTCTCAAATAATTGAATGATTCTCCAATGATCGAACAATTCTCAAATAATTGAATAATTTTCAAATAATCGAATAATTCTCGAATAATTTAATAATTCTTAAGTAATTGAATAATTCTCGAATAATTTAATAATTCTCAAATAATTGAATAATTCTTGAATAATTGAATAATTCCCAAATAATTGAATGATTCTCCAATGATCGAATAATTCTCAAATTATTGAATAATTCTTAAATAATTGAATAATTTTCAAATAATCGAATAATTCTTGAATAATTTAATAATTCTTAAATAATTGAATAATTCTCAAATAATCCAATAATTCTCAAATAATTGAATGATTCTTCAATGATCGAATAATTCTCAAATAATTGAATAATTTTCCAATAATCGAATAATTCTCGAATAATTTAATAATTTTTAAATAATTGAAGAATTCTCAAATAATTGAAGAATTCTCAAATAATCGAATAATTCTCGAATAATTTAATAATTGTTAAATAACTGAATAATTTTGAAATAATTAGGGGCCGAAATTTAGGAGCTTACATGACTCCTCCTTTCGCGGTTCGGGCTCCCATTGTGGTACTTGGGCAAGTATGGCTTGAACCGCGTGCGCAGCTGATACTCTTGTGTCCCATTGTGGTGATTTTAGTAACGTCGACACTCTCGCCAAAAGATGATGCAATTCGTGAGGATGCAGCCTCTGAGCTTCACCCAATTGTTGGGCAGCAGCTCTTTTCGTCGCCGCATTTGTTCCTGTCTCCAGGAGTATGAACAGTCTGTCTAATCTGAAATCATAGACAAGTTTTTAGCATTTATTTAGCATTTTGTGTTAAGAATACTTCTTGAGTAAAGTCCCAAAAAAAATTACCATACAATAGAAATTTTACCACTTTGCAAAAGTGCTAAAATTACAGCAATTATGCGATTATTTTTTTCCCAATGTTCTCTACATTGGGAAAAAATAATCGCATAATTGCTGACACCAACAATAGTGATGTTGACTAATAATTGTGCCAAAAAGTTGTTAATGAAGAATTTTTTTTTTAACTTCAATAAATCAATAGACAAACTTTATTTTTTGCGATAAATTCATTCTTAAATTTTGTTTTAAACTACTTTCAACTTTTTTTTTAAATTAATGAATTTTATAGAAACAGCTTTAAAAAATTCTCAGTCTTGTTAATATTTCCAATATCTTTAATTTTAGTTCACATTTTTTCCAGTCGCCAAGTTCTAAAATTTCTTGAAGTAAATTTGCAAACAGCTACACTGTAAAAAAAATCTACTTGAAATTTAGTGTACTTTTACTGGAAGTTTTTATTCATAAACTAGTATATTAAATTTAGTATACAAGTGTAATGTAAAATTAATGTCTGGTATAGCACATTCAATAATTTACTTTAATTTTACAGTTAAAGTATTTGAATTTTAATAATTTGCTTTAATTTTACTGGAAAAGTACATAAATTTTATACCACAATTGTATATTAAATTTCGATGCCGAGTTTATGAATAAAATCTTCCAATCTTTTCTAACAGTTTAAATTCCAAAATAATATCTAAAAGTTACAACATTTTTACTCACCTAGATGCCATGATTTTCAAAGCTCTCTATCTTCTCTATTAATCTGAAAAAAAAGAAACAAAGAAAAAGATCAGACATGTACGATTAGCCTATTAGAATGCTCCGATGTAGCTCACAACTTCGTACATATATCGGAGCGATATATCTAGATAATTTTTTAGACAATTTTTATCAATTTTATTGCACATCTTTTTTTTACTATTTCGTTGATCATTTTTCAGCATTATTAACATTATTATAGAAAATCAATGTTCCTATTATTTTCAATATCCTTGATTTTTATTCACATTTTTGTCTCGTCGCAAAGTATTCAAACTCCAATAAAATCAAACTTTTAATTTTCAAATATATAATTTAAAAAATCTAATAAAATCATAGAATCCATTTCACATTAAAATAATAGAATTTTCTACGCAATTAGTTACAAATTTTGTATTTTACTAATTTATTAATAATCGTCAACCATCGACATAAAAAAAAATGAAAAAAATCAGATGTACGATTAGACCATCAGGATGATCCGACGCAGCCCACAATTTTGTCTGTACATAGATCGTAGGAGTGGATGAAAAATAATCATTGGGTAATAAAATTGAGATAACGTAATGAAAAAATCGATATTCACGTTGAGAAACGTTGGTAAACCGGAAGAGATGAAATAATGTAAAGTTGAACAAGTTGGAAGGAATAGAAGACAATATGGATGTTGTGCAGTGAAGAGATGCCATGGTGCTAAAATACATGAGCCCACCTGCAAGCGTCTTCTTGATAAACAATCGATTGGAAGGTTCAACTGACCCTCATAGCGGTTTGCCACTTTATAGGCTCGCCAAAAGTCACATCACGCTCAAATTTTCCAAAAGCACGACGTCTAAACCTTTGATTTTGCTGTTTTTTCGGAGAGAAAGGCATGTTACAAGCATCAAATTTATACTGACAGCCATATTGCTGGGGAACCTGAGTTTTGTGCCTCGATTATCGTCCCATTGGACGATCGCGTCACTGTCACAATGACTGCAACCAATCGGCTGCGAATTCGTTGCTGCAGCACCAACGATTGCATTAAACCATAAAACAAAGCGATAACAACACGCAGTCACGAAACTACCTTATTCGTTTTAACCAAAACTCTACATAGTTACATAATTCGCCGCACGATGGCGCCACCGGTTTCTTCTTATTTTCGAACGAATTTTTTTCGATAAACCGTTGAATTTGCATTTAAATATTTAGAAACGATGTTAAAATCATCGAATTATTTATGGGGAATGTAAAGTACTTACAAAATTTGGTGTTGACGTTTTTTTATACTATCTGTATGGTTTCTTCTTATTTTCGAATGAATTTTTTTCGATAAACCGTTGAATTTGCATTAAAATATTTAGAAACGATGTTAAAATCGTCGAATTATTTATGGGGAATGTAAAGTACTTACAAAATTTGGTATTGGCGTTTTTTTTATACGATCTGTATGGTTTCTTATTTTCAAACGAATTTTTTTCGATAAACCGTTGAATATGCATTGAAATATTTAGAAACGATGTTAAAATCATCGAATTATTTATGGGGAATGTAAATTAATTACAAAATTTGGTATTGGCGGTTTTTTATACGATCTGTATCTTCTTATTTTCGAATGAATTTTTTTCGATAAACCGTTGAATTTGCATTTAAATATTTAGAAACGATGTTAGAATCATCGAATTATTTATGGGAAATGTAAAGTACTTACAAAATTTGGTATTGGCGGTTTTTTATACGATCTGTATTTTCTTATTTTCGAATGAATTTTTTTCGATAAACCGTTGAATTTGCATTGAAATATTTAGAAACGATGTTAGAATCGTCGAATTATTTATGGGAAATGTAAAGTACTTACAAAATTTGGTATTGGCGTTTTTTTATACGATCTGTATCTTCTTATTTTCGAATGAATTTTTTTCGATAAACAGTTGAATTTGCATTGAAACATTTAGAAACGATGTTAGAATCATCGAATTATTTATGGGGAATGTAAAGTACTTACAAAATTTGGTATTGGCGGTTTTTTATACGATCTGTATTTTCTTATTTTCGAATGAATTTTTTTCGATGAACCGTTGAATTTGCATTGAAATATTTAGAAACGATGTTAGAATCGTCGAACTATTTATGGGGAATGTAAAGTACTTACAAAATTTGGTATTGGCGTTTTTTTTATACGATCTGTATGGTTTCTTATTTTCAAACGAATTTTTTTCGATAAACAGTTGAATTTGCATTGAAATATTTAGAAACGATGTTAGAATCGTCGAATTATTTATGGGGAATGTAAAGTACTTACAAAATTTGGTATTGGCGGTTTTTTATACGATCTATATCTTCTTATTTTCAAATGAATTTTTTTCGATAAACCGTTGAATTTGCATTGAAATATTTAGAAACGATGTTAGAATCATTGAAGTATTTATGGGGAATGTAAAGTACTTACAAAATTTCATATTGGCGTTTTTTTATACGATCTGTATCTTCTTATTTTCGAATGAATTTTTTTCGATAAACCGTTGAATTTGCATTGAAATATTTAGAAACGATGTTAGAATCGTCGAATTATTTATGGGGAATGTAAAGTACTTACAAAATTTGGTATTAGCGTTTTCTATACGATCTGTATGGTTTCTTCTTATTTTCAAACGAATTTTTTTCGATAAACAATTGAATTTGCATTGAAATATTTAGAAACGATGTTAAAATGATCGAATTATTTATGGGGAATATAAAGTACTTACCGAAATTGGTGTTGACGTTTTTTTTATACGATCTGGTATTTAATATACAAGAGAAATCGTCATCGAGAAGCAGGTGAGAGAATTTTAATAATTGTTATTAATCTTCGGCTGTATATAACCATCGAATTAAATGCTAATGTTCGAGAAAACGGTTTTCTTTGTATATACGCGTTACAGGGTTTATATGTTCTTATTTGATCTTGTAAACAATAACATGGGCGATAGGCCATCAACAGCGCTATTTTTTTTTAAACTTCATTCAGAAACAGGTTTTTTTTTTACACGATGAGACTTCGACAGTGTTAGATGAAAATGTAATAGTAATGGTGTAATGGCCGGAACCTTCGAAAAAAAAACAGGTGTTGATGTAAACACACTTCATAAAAACCGGCCCACTGAATAAACAAAAGATCTGTTGATTTTCACGATTACTACTAAATCACGATTAACACGAACGCTCATCAAGTACTAGAATAACGGTAAGATACTGTACTAGAATTTTTATCTGAAATATTGTGTTTTGTTTTTGGCGCGAGCTGTTTATTTACTTGCGTCTTTTCTGAGTTTGTTTATTTATTTCTGTTTTTTTTTGGGCTATCGCAGAGTTATATGTTCCAATAGTAGTCGTAACCACCTTAAGAGGCAGTGATACTCACTTCGAAATTTTGAAAGCTATTTTCTTTCAAAATACTCGACAGATAAAGCTCAGATTTTAACAGAATGTGCGGAAGTATGGCAGAATTGGGCTAAGTTTCGGGCTTAGCCCAATATACACCAGCTGGTGTATCATTGCCTCTTAAGAGGCAATGGAGTTAAGAGGCGGCTGGAATTTCTTCGCCCAATGTTAAACGCCTATAGGTCTGTCTCTCTCGCATATAGCTCTGTCTCTCTTGCACTATTTTTCTTTTAATTCTCCTGACCAGACGGCTGTTTTGATCCAGGAGCCCGAAGCTTAGCCCAATTCTGCCATACTTCCGCACATTCTGTTAAAATCTGAGCTTTATCTGCCGAGTATTTCGAAAGAAAATAGCTTTTAAAATTTCGAAGTGAGTATCACTGCCTCTTAAGAGGCAGTGATACTCACTTCGAAGTTTAGAAGAATCAAGAGGATCACTCACCTCACTTCGAAGAATTAAGAGGAACTACCTCTTAAGAGGCAGTGATACTCACTTCGAAGTTTAGAAGAATCAAGAGGATCACTCACCTCACTTCGAAGAATTAAGAGGAACTACCTCTTAAGAGGCAGTGATACTCCCCTCCCCCCCGCAGATTTTTTCAAAGCTATTTTCTCCTGAACAGTACAGCATTTCAGTACAGGTCCGTATTTTGAGGCGACACGCGGAAGTATCGTAGAATTGGGCTAAGTTTTTGGCTCCTCAATCGGTTCAGTCGTTTTTTTATGAAAATTAAAAAACAAATAGTGCGAGGGAGACAGAGCTATGGTGCGAGAGAGACAGACCTATAGGCGTTTAACATTGGGCGAAGAAATTTTCACCGGTGTACCGTTGCCTCTTAAGGTAGTTCTGTCGGTACGCCGAAGTAATAAATCTTAGAGTCTATATGACATTAAAAAATAATAATACGCATCACTTTGTCTGCCTCAATAACAATATCAAAAATAATCGAGAATCCATCGAAATTATCGTAATCAAATTGAAACGATTATTTGTAAATAGTTGATATGTTTAGTGCGGATTTGACTTCATTTTTACGATAATTAGGTTAGGAAACGTCATTTGGCCCGGTATCGTGCACTTTGACCTTGGTTTAATTAAACATTATTCCGGAGACTTCAACTTTTTTCATGATGCATCAATTCCTAAATGATTTGCGAATCCGTAGTACTTTTTATTATTTCTCTATCTTTGATCTAAATATGTTAGTTTTCTACTTAAAGATCAAATTTTTCAGTCCTCTCGTGAACGCCGTGTAAAAAGATCGATTTTCAAGTTTTAATTGTTCATTCAAATACTCGGTAAAAGCTTTCAAGATTTTGTGCAAGTAAAATTGAATAGCTAAATTACAACATGTCAAAAATTCATGCATATGAGTTTGGATTGCCTTTACGACAGAACTACCTTAAAATGGGCCCTAAAAACTAGTCGTCATTTTGTGCCAAAAAATAACGGTTATGTTTCGATCGCCAATTGAAAAAAAAAACTATATTGTCAATTTGACGATCGTTTGTCGGATCATTTCTTAGGTTTATTATAATTCGAAATCAATGTATTCTTCGTAATTTCAAAGCTATTGTTTTTTTTCGTTCTTTTGTGGCAAACTAAAATGTTAATAGAATAAAAATGTTGTATCGTATTATTGTTAAATGATCAGTGAATTATCAATTTTTGCAATTGATCTCATTAATGCTCAATAATTTAAATAATTGCGAACTATCTGAAGACGTTTAATAAGATTTTTTAACTTTAATAATATTGACCGACAGTCGGTTTTATTCTTGTTCTCGATCGTTTTTTTTATCTAAAAACACGTGCTCAGACAACCGGCGACACCTTTCGAAGGTAAGTACAACTCTGACACCCACATTCTCTCTCGTCGTCGTACATTTCATGTTTACATTCAAACAAATCCTCGCAGACTGTGATAACAAAGTGATTACGTCCAGATTATTAATTTTCTTTCCTTGTTTGTTCATTAATTAATGATTGCAACGATTCCGCAAATACTATAATCTTGATCTCCAAAAAACGAGCGTAATTCATCGATTTTCACCAATACCACCTTAATTACTAAATTAAATTAAATAAAAATAAATATTTATTTATTTATATCTAAATTTCCATTCTTATTAAAATTGATTATAGATCACGTCTCATTTATAAATAAAATTAATAATAAGTAAAACAGAATCAAAAATATTTGAGTAACTGTTAATTTCACCGCGATTTCGATCTTCAGGAAATTTTTCAAAAATTCGATAATTCTTCGACCTTGACATTTTTTATACTACTTTTTTTTTGTATAATTGTTTAGAATAAGTAGATGAATGTTTCTTATTATTATCATTTCAGATATTTGAGAGTATAAATAAATTTACATACAATAATCACAATAACGATAATAATGATAATAATATTATATTTTGCGGCATTTTAGAATTTTTTCAATGCTATCCTGTAGTTTTGAGGCAATTCCTCAATCACTTAAGTTAAAAAAAAAACGGGGTTAACCAAGAATTAAATAGAACGCAAAACAATGATGACAAATAACAACAGTGTATTTCGTAATTCTTGACGTTGCCGGAAGGAAATTTCTCTCAGTTGATCGCATTTAGTTTAACCATTACAATATTTTTTTTCCCACAAACATCAACAATATTTTTTAGGCACAAAAAGATAAGCAATTTTGCTCCTCAAACCTGTCTGACTGTTCGTAAACTATTATAGTCAAACAAATAGTATATATAACGAAAATAAAGTTTATCAATAATGAAAAAAAATGTTTGTATCACCACTGAATATGGCAAACGCAGACAGATTTGGGTGATCGTTAATCGTAAGTCGGCCATTGGATTCTTCTTTTTTTTTGCTTGCATCTCCCGGGACTGCAGTCCTAGGGAAAGGTTCGAACAAATTCATCACTTACAAACAATTCAGTATCCCAAAGTTACGAAAATAGGAAAGCGCCACCTAGCGGATAATTTATGTACAACCTTAGACAACAAAAATACTAGTTGCATCTAAAGCTATAATATAGTGAATAACGTTTCTGATTAAAGTGTCTTACGGAAAAGTTGAATCGCATATTTGATTATAACAATATTTTTATTTTTCCACAAACATCAAGAATATTTTTTAGGCACAAAAAAATAAGCAATTGCGCTCCGTAAACCTTTGAGTCTTGCCATAAACTAATATAGGCAAACAAATAGTAGATATAAAGAAAACAAAGTTTATCAATAAGGTGAAAAAAAAATGACTAGATCACCGCCGAATATGACAAACGCAGACAGATTTGGGTGATCGTTAATCGTAAGTCGGCCAGTGGACTCTTCTTTTTTTTTTGCGTGCATCTCCCAGCACTGCAGTTCTAGGGAAAGGTTCGAACAAATTCATCACTTACGAACAATTGAATTACCCAAAGTTAGGAAAATAGGAAAGCGCCACCTAGCGGATAATTTATGTACAACCTTAGACAACTAAAATACTAGTTGTATCTAAAGCTATAATATAGTGAATAACGTTCCTAATCAAAGTCTTATGGAAAAGTTGGACCGCATATTTAATGATAACAATATTTTTATTTTTCCACAAACATCAACAATATTTTTTAGGCATAAAAAGATAAGGAATTGCGCTCCATAAACCTGTGTGTCGTACAATAAACAAGTAGAGGCAATCAAATAGTATATATATTGAAAAAAAGTTTATCAATAATGAAAAAAAATTAACCACCAACGAATATGGCAAAAGCAGACAGATTTGGGTGATCGTTAATCGTAAGTCGGCCAGTGGACTCTTCTGTTTTTTTTGCTTGCATCTCCCGGCACTGCAGTTCTAGGGAAAGGTTCGAGCAAATTCATCACTTACAAACAATTCAATATCCGAAAGTTACGAAAATAGGAAAGCGCCACCTAGCGGATAATTTATGTACAACCTTAGACAACTAAAATACTAGTTGTATCTAAAGCTATAATATAGTGAATAACGTTTCTAATTAAAGTGTCTTATGGAAAAGTTGGACCGCATATTTAATCATAACAATATTTTTATTTTTCCACAAACATCAACAATATTTTTCAGCCACAAAAAGATAAGCAATTGCGCTCCGGAAATCTTTGAGTCTTGCCGTAAGCTAATATAGGCAAACAAATATTAGATATAAAGAAAAAAAAGTTTAGCAATAATGAGAAAAAAATGTCTGGATCATCACCAAATATGACAAAAGCAGACAGATTTGGGTGATCGTTAATCGTAAGTCGGCCAGTGGACTCTTCTTTTTTTTTTTGCTTGCAGCTCCCGGCACTGCAGTTCTAGGGAAAGGTTCGAGCAAATTCATCACTTACAAACAATTCAATATCCCAAAGTTACGAAAACAGGAAAGCGCCACCTAGCGGATAGTTTATGTACAACCTTAGACAACTAAAATACTAGTTGTATCTAAAGCTATAATATAGTGAATAACGTTCCTAATCAAAGTCTTATGGAAAAGTTGGACCGCATATTTAATGATAACAATATTTTTATTTTTCCACAAACATCAACAATATTTTTTAGGCACAAAAACATAAGGAATTGCGCTCCATAAACCTGTGTGTCCTACAGTAAACAAGTAGAGGCAATCAAATAGTAGATATATTGAAAAAAAGTTTATCAATAATGAAAAAAAATTAACCACCAACGAATATGGCAAAAGCAGACAGATTTGGGTGATCGTTAATCGTAAGTCGGCCAGTGGACTCTTCTGTTTTTTTTGCTTGCATCTCCCGGCACTGCAGTTCTAGGGAAAGGTTCGAGCAAATTCATCACTTACAAACAATTCAATATCCGAAAGTTACGAAAATAGGAAAGCGCCACCTAGCGGATAATTTATGTACAAGCTTAGAAACTCCGTGTGGTAGCTTAGGAGAATTTGTGTTTCTGTCCTAAGTGCGGACCTCTAGGCATAAGTTACTATGATGTATATAATTGTGTTATTTTTTTTGTTTTCTTTATTGTAATGTGCCATTATTATTATTGTTTTTTTCAAGGGACTTGTCCCGTTCACTGCAAAATAAAAAAATAAAAAAAATAAATAAACAACGAAAATACTAGTTGTATCTAAAGCTATAATATAGTGAATCACGTTTCTAATTAAAGTGTCTTATGGAAAAGTTGGACCGCATATTTAATCATAACAATATTTTAATTTTTCCACAAACATCAACAATATTTTTTAGGCACAAAAAGATAAGTAATTGCGCTCCATAAACCTGTGTGTCGTACAGTAAACAAGTACAGGCAATCAAATAGTAGATATATTGAAAAAAAGTTTATCAATAATGAAAAAAAAATTAACCACCAACGAATATGGCAAAAGCAGACAGATTTGGGTGACCGTTAATCGTAAGTCGGCCATTGGACTCCTCTTTTTTTTTTTTGCTTACGTCTCCCGGCACTGCAGTTCTAGGGAAAGGTTCGAACAAATTCATCACTTACGAACAATTCAATACCCCCAAGTTAGGAAAATAGGAAAGCGCCACCTAGCGGATAATTTATGTACAATCTTAGACAACTAAAACACTAGTTGCATCGAAAGATATATTATTGCGAATAACGTTGTAATTGTGTTTCTAATAGGTTATGGAGAATTCCTTGGGGCAAATTGATTCGATAGCTACACAAATCCTCTACTGCGAAAGGCGAGGCAAACGAGATCCTGTACTATCTATGGAAGTGCCTTTCACACTTTGCTCTCGTTGGAAAGGTTCACTGACACAGAACACACTGAATGCAGCAGGAACAGAGGCATCGACATCGAGAGCACGGCCAATCGAACGTGTTGCGCTGCTCGCTTCTCTCAACTAGCTCAACGACGACGAACGATCCCGCGAAATGACTGGTTGCAGGAGATTAATTTATCGCTCGTTCCACTATAAACGATCCATTCTTACGACCACAACACGATCGTTCGCGATTCTACGTGGAAATCGCGAACGCAATATCTAGCCGATCGCGACAAATTGATCTATTCAATTTCATCGAGAATGTAATCGATGTAGTACGACCAAGAGATATCTAACTTTATGCTGCAAGCAAATTGGGAATCTCAAAGAGTGGATATACATGCGGACGAATCAGAGTTGTAAATGCCTAATATTTACAGAAATAAAGATGAAGATATAATTAGCTCTATAATTATGATTTCATAATTATAACATGTAGCGATTATAATACAACGACTAAACTTTCGAATAGCTGCAAAAATGATTATTTGGTAATAAAATTTCATGGCAATCTTTTTTTAAAAATGAAGAAACATAATTAATGCATTATGAAAGTAATGCATTAATTATCTCTTCCATTTTCCCCCCTATTTCTTCTAATATTTAACCGAAATTTAGTATTTTTTTTAAGCTATTAAAATGTTTACACGCTGTTTTATAATCACTACATATTATTATTATGAAATCATAATTACAAAACAAACTGTACTGTAAACTAGATTTCATGAATTAATGGGGTTTTACAACTCTGGCACGAATCAACTGAAGCAGAGTTCTAAATCCCCATTAATTCAGGAAATATAGTTTGCAGTACAGTTTGCTTTGCAATTTTTATTTCATAAAAATAACCTGTATCGATTATAAAATTGAGTGTAAATATTTGAATACCTACAAAAATGCTGCTTGAGCAGCGGGCTGTCAAGCCTGGTGGTTATTAGGCTGGCCTATAGTTGTTTTAAGGTAGTTCTGTCGTGAAGGCAATCCAAACTCATATGCATGAATTTTTGACATGTTGTAATTTAGCTATTCAATTTTACTTGCACAAAATCTTGAAGGCTATTACCGAGTATTTGAATGAACAATTAAAACTTGAAAATCGATCTTTTTACACGGCGCTCACGGGAGGGCTGGAAAAATTGATTTTTAAATCGAAAATTAACATACTTAGATCAAAGATAGAGAAAAAATAAAAAGTACTACGGATTCGCAAATCATTCAGGTATTGATGCATCATGAAAAAAGGTCAAGTCTCCGGAATAATGTTTAATTAAACCAAGGTCAAAGTGCACGATACCGGGCCAAATGACGTTTCCTAACCTAATTATTGTGAAAATGAAGTCAAATCCGCACTAAACATATCAACCCTTTACAAATAATCGTTTCAATTTGATTACGACAATTTCGAAGGATTCTCGATTATTTTTTATATGATTATTGAGGCAGTCAAAGTAATGCGTATGATTATTTTTTAATGTCATATAGACTCTGAGATTTATGACTCCGGCGTACCGACAGAACTACCTTAAGCTTGTTACTTTTTTGTCCTAGTCCTTATTTTTTGCTCGCCTCTCATTTTTTCTTTTGTATCACCTCATTTAGGGTAAGATTATTTTCTGTACTTCTTCTTTGTCTGCTTTTGTTTACGTATTCTTTCTTGGCTCAGGTCCTTAGGGGGTTTAAAATCCCAGGATCTTCATAATAATCTAAATCAAAATCTAAAAATACTAATTCTCGCTTAAATATTGGAAGAAAACGTTTAAAAAATGGCAGAGCTCGGCCCTCCATTGTTTTCTTAATGCCTTAATTATGTTTTTCCATTTTTTCAGAAGGATTACCGTGAAATTTTATAAAAATTGATATTTATTGCAGCTATTTATAAGTTTACACATTGAATTATAATTGCACAATTTTATTATTATGAAATCATAATTATCGAATGAATTGTATTAACATCTTTATTTGTATAAGGATTTGGCATTTACAACTCTGAACTGATGTATTCGTTCTTTCTTTTTCTTTTTTGTGGTTGGCTCTGGTTTTGAACTGATGTAGCGAAAGGACGAGACTATTAGGGCTTGTTTTGCTATTGCTATTATTGATTTGGAGACGATTAGTCAGTTAATTATAGTTTATCCATTTTATTTCAAAACATTACAAAAAAAAAATAATGCTAGCGCGCATTATTAGGTAAATACACGTTTCCTCAGCTTCACGCCTTTATAATGAGTCAGTGAAGATAGAAAAAAAAATCAGTTTAATAGAGGAAGGCCCTTACTTAGAAATCTTAGATTGAAAGTGAAAAAAAATATGTAATCAAATTTAACGCGATTTAATAAATTTGGAAACTAAATTTATAAAAAGTACGTTAAAATCCAAGAATTTTCGTATTTTTTTACGTTACGATAACGCTTTAGGGTTATCAAGATATCATCAAACCAAAAAAAATATAGGCAAACGGTTTACCTCGAAAAAGGTTGGAATTTAGTTTTTTTTTTGCTTCCTCATAGAGGAAGCTATGTTTTCATGAAAAAAAAATTTTTCGAAATTTTTATGTCAGGACACTTAGAATAGTTCAAAACGTCCAAAAAAGTGATCTAGAAAAAAATGTTCGTATGTGTGTGTGCGTGTGTGTGTGTGTATGTGTATGTGTACAACTCCGAAAATTCGAACGCCGATAACTCAAGAGCCGTTTTGTATATCGCGCTCAAATTTGGCACACAAGTGTAGCAGCAGACCCTCTTTAACTGTAGCTATTTTCGACAAAATCCGTGCGAAAATTTCGATTTTATGCCTTTTTGAATTTTTAAAAAAAAGGATGTGGTCGCTCTAACTTTCGTAAAATTTAGTCTATTTTGCTAAATAGTTGGTTATAAGAGTAGGTGCACTCAATGTTGTTTGGTATTGAATTTGGCCCGAATCGGTAAAGTGGTTCAGATTTTATGGAATTTTGAATTTTTCAAAAAATTGACATTATCGCTCTATTGTAACTTTTGCAAAACTTGAAATAGCGAGCTCAAATTTTGTATATAAATGAAACAACATTCAGTCATTATATATGTATAATTTAATGACGAACGGTATGAAATTTTTGATTTTATGGAATGTTGAATTATTTTTAAAAAATATCCGTTATCAGATTTACTTTCTGAAACACTCTAATAATAACGAAATAACGGAATAACGAAATAGAAAAAGGGAATTCACAACACGTTTATTTATATAATTAAAACAAGGATGCAAAGTAGAACCTTGCACATTGCTTCCTCATTATTTTTCGCTTTTTACAAAGCTTCCTCTATGAGGAAGACAAAATTGAATACCATACTTTCTGAGTATATAGTATTTGGCAAAATTACAACATTTTTCGGAAGCATCGAAAAATCGGGTGACTGAATTGATGTGGAATGTCTCATATATTTAAAAAAAAATTCTAATTTGTTATAGCAATTTTCATGTTCTCTCAAATTACTCTGAAATTTGAATTAAAAAAATTCTTAGGTATTCGGAAATCGGTAGACTGTACATTATCAAATATAACCGGTAATATAATCGACTAGATTGCCTATTATTTTAGTAACTAACAAAATTGATCGGTAAATTGTCAAGACAAGGAATCGCACGCGAGTCACGAATAGATACGCGCCGACGTGCACCAAGCAAACTCATCCGAACTACGTGGAAGCAGAATGCGGAAGCGATTGCAAAACTCGTTGTCAAGTCGATCGAGGGAACATGAAAACACGTGTTTACCGATTTAGGCTGTGATGAAACTCGCAACCGTGGAAATTCCAATATTTCCACTATAATGCAAAACGTATACATGCGTATAGCTACATATATATATATAAATTGTAAAATCTACACTGCATCACCCGATGCTCAGCAAATATATACATTATAATACCGATCTCCTGTGTCACACGGTGCGCACATGTAATTCAATATGAGTTTTGCTGTTACAGAAATACCTGCCGCCGATCGTATTGCAAACGGGAAGCAACTACGAGTTCTTCTTCTTATCGAAGCTCTACGATTTCGCTGTGCGTTTACAGTACAGGATGTTATCTGAGACATGGCAAACAGCAACAGGAAAACGGACAAGGAACCATCGTTCCTCGGCCACAGTCGAATGCCTTCGTTCGTAACGCACCAACATCGGTTAACGATGATTTACACATGAATAGTGGAGAAGTAGCGACTACGAATCTGCCAATCCCGAATGTTTAGGAGTGTACAAACAAACCAATTGATATGATATGCGGCCGTCAGAGATTTATAATATCGAACGTAAGCGGCTACGATGCGGCCAATTTTTTCTTTTTTAGTTGGGAGATTATTGAAAGAAAATCTCCGTCTTTCTAACGTTTCGGTCCTAAGTGTGGACCTTCTTCAGACCGTTTTATATTTTATTAAAATAAAACGGTGTGTGGTCACCAAACAGAATAGTAATAAAAAAATCCACAATTAATTATACACGTCAAATATGTAAAAATAAGGTATGTAAACCTATTTTAATGATGATATGTGATAATATTAACAATTGCTTCCTCATAGAGGAAGCTTTGTTTTCATGACATTTTTTTTTTCGAGATTTTCATGTCAGTATGCTTAGAATTACCTAAAACGTCGAGAAAAGTGGTTTAGAAAAAATGTCCGTATGTATGTATGTGTGTGTGTGTGTGTGTGTGTGTGTGTGTGTGCTGGGCTTCGAAAATTCAATCTCCTCTCACTCGGTAACCGTTCGAGCGATCCGGCTCAAATTTGGCACGCAAGTAGAGTAGCTGCCCCTCTTTGAATGTAGTGATTTTTGCCAAAATATGTGAAGTCATTAAGATTTTATGTTGATTTTAATTTGTTGAAAAAAGGGCGTGGTCGCTCTAACTTTCGTAAAAGTTCGCCGATTTGGCTAAATAGTTCTTCATAACTGAAGATACGTTCAATGTTGTATGGTATTGAATTTCGACGAAATCGGTAAAGCGGTTCGGATTTTATAGAATTTTGAATTTTTCGAAAAAAATAGATTTTGATCTAAATTACGTCGAATTTCAACAAATGAACAGAAATTTTGTACAGACGAAAAATAACATTCAGAAATGCCATGTACCAAATTTGGTGATGATCGGTAAAGTCGTTCGGATTTTACACCATTTTTCATTTAAAAAAAATGTAGATTTTCGCTATAACTTCCGGAAAAGTTGAGAAAGTACGACAAAAATTTGTATCTAATCAAAATTAGATGTAACGGTGTTTGCAGAGGTGATTTATAGCTGTATAAAACACCTCTGCAAAAGAGACACAAGGTATAAAAAAAAAAGATGCAAAGTAGAAGCTTGCACATTGCTTCCTCATTATTTTTCGCTTTTTACAAAGCTTCCTCTATGAGGAAGCCAAAATTGAATAACATACTGCTTCCTCACAGAGGGAGCTTTGTAAAAAGCGAAAAATAATGAGGAAGCAATGTGCAAGGTTCTACTTTTTAGTTGGGAGATGATTGAAAGAAAATCTCCGTGTTTGTAACGTTTCGGTCCTAGGTGTGGACCTTCTTCAGACCGTTTTATATTTTATTAAAATAAAACGGTGTGTGGTCACCAAACAGAATAGTAATAAAAAAATCCACAATTAATTATACATGTCAAATATGTAAAAATAAGGTATGTAAACCTATTTTAATGATGATATGTGATAATATTAACAATTTTTGTTTTAATTTTGTAGTGAGACGTATAATCAGTTTATTGTTTAATTATGACATGTGTGTTCGTGTGAAAGTATTAACTCATTGTGTGTTGTTGATTGCTATGATTGTTGTTTATAATTTATATGTTATCGATTTCGTTTTGTCTATTTATTCTGTAAGCGATATTTCTTTAGTAAATTGTAAATTGTCCTTGGTCTGTTGGTACAACAATCTTGTATTCAAACCGTAACTATATTATTGTGTGTGTCTTATTACGTACGGGAAAACTGACCTGTGTATCTCGGAAACGTACAATGTTCTCTAGCTCCTAGTGTAGAAACAAAGTAGAACTGCAACTTGCAAATTGCTTCTTCATTATTATTGGATTTTTACAAATCTATCTCTATGAGGAAGCATGTTAATCTATTTTGGCTTCCTCATAGAGGAAGCTTTGTAAAAATCCAATAATAATGAGGAAGCAATTTGCAAAGTTCTACTTTGCCGCCTTGTTTAAAAAAAAATTAAATGGCATTAGTTTTGAACCCCTTGACAGATTTTCGCCAAATTCGAACTGATGCTTAGTTTACCCACACTCTACATGTGGACCAAATTTGAGCCCGATATCTTAAAAATTGCCGAAGTTAGAGCACGAACAACAAATTCAATGTCTTATAAAATCTGAACCACTTTACCAATCTTGACCAAATTTGTTATCCACTACAACTGGATGTTAATTTTACCTCGCAAAAGATTTGAGCAGTTTTAGTCAAACTTAACGCAGTGACTATAACGCATTTTGCAATGCATTGACTATAAATAATTAGTTCAGGAAATTAAAAAAAATAAATGGCAGTAGTTTTGAACCCCTTAACAGATTCTCGCCAGATTCGAACTGATGCTTAGTTTACCCACACTCTACTTGTGGACCAAATTTGAGCCCGATATCTTAAAAATTGCGGAAGTTAGGGCACGAACAAAAAATGTCAAAAAATTTAAAAATGCCATAAATTGTGAACTCCTTAACGGATTGACACTAAATTTAATCCCAAACACTATTTGATAACAGCCCACTTCTGGTCCTTCTGGACCTTTTTTTCCCCAAAAATATCTAAAATACTAATGAAGACGAATATTTTAAGCCTAGACGGAAAGTGGGAAAATCGTTTTTTTCAATTTTTATGAGAGTTTAAAAGGTAAATAAAAAATGAAAGCTCTCATTAAAAATCGGAAAAAAATGGTCCCACTTTAGAACAAAAAGTTGGCAGTGAGACAATTTTTTCCCATTTTTTATGAGAATTTTCATTTTTTATTTAGCTTTTAAGCTCTCGTACAAATTCGAAAAAAGGATTGTCCCACTTCCCGATCTAGGCTTAAAATGTTCGTGTTTATGAGTAGTATCTTAGAGATTTTTTCGGAAAAAATTTAAAAATGTCCAAGTTTTTGAAAAATGGATTTTTATGTTTATTAACTTCGGAGGAGTTCAAGAATTTTTAAAATAAATTGACATAAAAGTATACTTCAAAATGAAAAACTTTTATGAACGTTTTTTTACGATACGAGTTATATCCAAGAAGATACGTGCATTCGAAAATTCTTAAACGCAATTTTTAGAAATTCACAAGTGCGCGAAATATGCAATGAAAATTTTGAAAAAAATGGAGCAAGCTCCATTTATTGGGGTAAATGATTAAAAAAATAACCAACTATATCGACGACGGTCATGGTAAAAGGTGGTTCAATCGGTATCAAACTTAAGCTAAAATTTAAAAAAACTTGGATTTTTTAGTGATGCGAGATTCTGATTCGATTATTCGAGAATCGATTTTTTTTTCTTCATGAATTAATCGTCATTATTCATCGATTATTTAGACGGTCGATTATTTGCGAATCGATTATTTTTCCACGATTCTTTTGATAATCGATTCTCAAAGATTTTTGCATGAAATATATACAGCGAGAAATTGGCCAATCAGATATCGTCTAGTTAATTGTGCCTATTTATTTTTAATTTTATTTTATGATTATTTAGTACTTGAGAAGAAAATCAGATTTTTAATCGATTCTTTTACAATCGATTGATTTTATTCCGATTAATCGAATCGACAATTCCTTTTTGAAAAATTTTATCGACTGTGAGAATCGATATTTTTTTATGTACCGTCGCATCACTAGGATTTTTTTTTCATTACAGCAATGTTTTATTTTTTATGAAGCCAAATCGAAATTTATTAACATAGCAAGCATACCTGGAATTAAATAGTCAGCCAGATATCTCAGAAGTTACACAAGTAGAAATGTTTATAGGCATTAGAAAAAAAAATTGCAATCAAATATTTATATGCAAGATGTGATTTGTTCCAACTAGAAACGTTGGAGCACTTTTTGAGCGAATGTTCTGTTGGATAATCTTAAGGTAGTTCTGTCGCTTCGCGCTCACTTCGCATAAGTTTCCGAAAAATGAGAGCGAATTGCAAACACTTCTCGATGATATAAAAATCTGTAAAAAATCATGCATATTAAAGATGCTGAAGACATTAATTCGGCATAATAATAATTCCAAAATGTTATTAACAAATTGATGAAAAATAAAATTGTTTAACAAATTTTCCGACAACTTAATTTTTTTGATTCGGTGAAAATGATTTGTTCATTTTTCTAAGTACGTATGAATTTTTTTCAAATTTTTTTCTTTGCTTTGAATTTTTCGATTTTTTACATGAAAAAAATCACAAAATTCAAAGCAAAGAAAAAAATTAGAAAAAATTCATACGTATTCAGAAAAATGAACGAATCATTTTCATCGAAACAAAAAAATTAGGTTGTCGGAAGATCTGTTGAACATTTTTATTTTTCATCAATTTGTTAATAACATTTTGGAATTATTATTATGTCGAAATAATGTCTTAACTATCTTAAATATGCATGATTTTTTTCAGATTTTTATATCATCAAGAAGTGTTTGCAATTCGCTCTCATTTTTCGGAAACTTATGCGAAGTGAGCGTGAAGCGACAGAACTACCTTAATTCATCAGAAGTTCAAATCCTTACGTCATTTCATCAACCACAGAAAAAAGGTGAGAAGCCTCTTGAAAGATGTCTTGAAGTCGTGTTATACCTCGTTTTTCAAGCACTTCCTGACTACAATTTCATTTAAGACGTCTTTAAGAAGATCTTAGCGTAAAACGGCTCGAAAAACGGCTGATAAGATGTCTTAAGAGGCTTTTTACATTCTTACAATGTGGATAGCTGCTTATATACTGGATATAATTGCTCTAAGCACTCAATTCATTAGTTTGGAATGCATTATATTCACTAAGAGTTATATGGCTTATCTATTACATTAGAAAGTATAATATTAAATATTGAAAAATTTTTATAACGAATCATCAGAATTCCCAGACTGTATATCAGTGCGCCTATTATTAATAACTGTTAAACATATATTTGTTTGATCGTTGATTTCCTCTAAATATAAACATTAGAATACTAAACAAGGATGCAAATTAGAACATTGCACATTGCTTCCTCATTTTTTTTCGCTTTTTACAAAACTACCTCTATGAGGAAGTATGTTAATCAATTTTGGCTTCCTCATAGAGGAAGCTTTGTAAAAAACGAAAAATAATGAGGAAGTAATGTGCAAGGTTCTACTTTGCATCCTTGTTTTATTTTATTCTTATTTTCTGATGTTTTACGAAATGCAGAGCGAAACCAGTCAATTTTTTAAAATTCAAATTAACGTAAAATCCGAACCGCTTTACCGATCATCACCAAATTTGGTACATAGCGAGGCTGAATGTTATTTTTCCTGTGTCGAAAATTTCACTCGATTATATGAAATTTTACCTGAATTAGAGCAAAACGAAAATTTTTCGAAAAATTCAAAATCTCATAAAAACCGAACCGCTTTACCGATTTGTCCCAAATTCAATACCAAAGGTCGCATCACTTTGTTGTATTTTAATACGAAGTTTCAGCCCGATAGTTATAAATTCGTTCGAGTTAGAGCCTTTACGTACTTTTTTCAAAATTTAAAAATTTTTATAACAATGAAATGTGTCAATCGATCTTCCCGAAATTTATACCAATTGAAGATTAGGTAGTACTGCATATGTTGTTTAAATTTGAGCTGATTCGGTCGAATAGTTTAAAAGTTACAGTTAAATGAATTTTTGGCCTTTCATCACACACACACACACACACTTACACACACACACACACACACACACACACACATCCGGACAATTTTTCTAAACCACTTTTCTCGATGTTTTAGACCATTCTGAATAATCTGACATAAAAATCTCGAAAAAATTTTTTTCATGAAAACAAAGCTTCCTCTACGAGGAAGAAAAAATATTTAAAAAAATGAAAAAGCGAGTATTTGTTTTCGAAAAAAATCTAAGAATATCTTTTGAGAAAAACAAAGAATTTCTATAGATTAAAAAAAAAGATTTATTTCTTTATTAAACTTTTGGTTAGCAATATATGCGTGTAATACATCCTTAAGATTCTCATCCGAGTGAGTCAATGCGTATACTCGAAGGTACATCGATTATAATTTACAGCAGGCACAAATGCTCTTTTTTTTTTTTTTTTTTTTTTTTGCTGATCAATCTAATCTGAGCACTGGCTTTCACGTGCGATCGTCAACGTGCCTACATAAGTAATACGTGTACAGCCAAGGCTGAGCTG
The DNA here is from genome assembly GCA_963970395.1 of Ephialtes manifestator. Taxonomy (NCBI): domain Eukaryota; kingdom Metazoa; phylum Arthropoda; class Insecta; order Hymenoptera; family Ichneumonidae; genus Ephialtes; species Ephialtes manifestator. The sequence continues at coordinate 617,235 of OZ019968.1, read as the reverse complement.
TGTTGGATGGATCCGATTAAACGGCCAACTTGGCGGAAGTTCACGCTTCTTCTTAAACGCAATGCGTTGTAGCATTACTCAAACAAATTTCTGAAACGTTAGGCGTTTTTCGTGTAAAACGCAAATTACGCGATGCAGTTAACGATTGTAGTACATTTGCCAAAACATATAAAAATTTTCCATTTATTTATTTATTTATTTATTTGTTTGTTTGTTTGTTTGTTTGCTTGTTTGTTTATTTGTTTGTTTGTTTGTTTATTTGTTTGTTTGTTTGTTGGTTTGTTTGTTTGTTGGTTCGTTTGTTTGTTTGTTTGTATGTTTGTATGTTTGTTTGTTTGTTTGTTTGTTTGTTTGTTTGTTTGTTTGTTGGTTTGTTTGTTTGTTTGTTTGTTTGTTTGTTTGTTTGTTTGTTTGTTTGTTGGTTTGTTTGTTTGTTTGTTTGTTTGTTTGTGTGTTTGTTTGTTTGTTTGTTTGTTTGTTTGTTTGTTTGTTTGTTTGTTTGTTTGTTTGTTGGTTTGTGTGTTTGTTTGTTTGTTTGTTTGTTTATTTATTTGTTTGTTTGTTTGTTTGTTTGTTTGTTTGTTTGTTTGTTTGTTTGTTTGTTTGTTTGTTTGTTTGTTTGTTTGTTTGTTTGTTTGTTTGTTTGTTTGTTTGTTTGTTTGTTTGTTTGTTTGTTTGTTTGTTTGTTTGTTTGTTGGTTTGTGTGCTTGTTTGTTTGTGGGATTGCAAACCATTTTAAAAGCAAAAATTACACCCAACGGAAGATGCGAAAAGAAGATAAATACACTATTTAAATTTATTCTATTTTCATACAATTTAATTGCCAATTACGCCATATTATCAAAAATCAGTAAACGCGAAAAAGGGAGAAAGTTTTGCATATCCAGGTCTACATAATTTTTTACGGTCCGCACAAAATTCGAAACAGGATGGCCAGAAAAATCTATAAAGGCTGAGGCAATATTCCCATTACGAAACATCCTCGTCTGCCCATTAAGTCCATAATTCGTGCGATGGCTCGGCAGATAAAAAACAGAGCATTGGAAAAAAGATTGAGGTGAAATTACTAAACATGAGCAGGAAGCTCTTTTACAGAAATCGTTTATGAAATTCCAAACGCTGCGTTGAATATTAAACTACTGGTAAATTGAGAGTGGAGTTATCGACCAGTTATATACTGTAATGTATAATATTCTAGATTGCTAGATACATAATTTCGTGATGTTCGGTAAAAAGGTTCGGATCTTATAGGAATTTGAATTTTTCTTCATTATTTCTCAATGATTAAAAATTCACTAAACTTTGGATTCTTTTATTCATTTTTTTAAAAATTATGCATATATTGAATTATTTTTGTTTCGTTGGGCGTTGTATTATTTTTTTTACTCTTTCAATTTTATATATTGTTATTGTATTAGATCTTGATGCAAAGTTCTACTTTTCATTCTTTTTTTAAAATAAATTTATCAAAATAAAATTTCGCGGAAAGCTTTACATTGAATTTGAAAAACTGAAGATTAGCGAATTTTTATCGGAAAATTAGTCGATAACTAATCCTCAAAGTTTATAATCTTAAAAAGGGTTTTCACTATAATGTAACAACAATTTCAAAGTTCACAGACCTTCAAACGCAAGGCCCAATTTAAATGTCCCGTTTTTTTTCTTTCAGTTTTCAAACTTCTCTTTTTTTCAGTTTTATTTATTTTTATTGTATTGGATCCTGATGCAATGTCCTACTTTACATCCCTTTTAAAAATAAATTTATCAAAATGAAGTTTCGCGACAAGCTTTACATTGAATTTCAAAAACTGAAGATTAGCGAAATTTTTATCGGAATATTAGTCGATAACCAATCCTCAAATTCATAATCTTAAAAAGGGCTTCCACTGTAATACAACAACAATTTCAAAGTTCACAGACCTTCAAACCCAAAGCCCAATTTAAATGTCGAGTTTTTTTTTCTTTCAGTTTTCAAACTTCTCTTTTTTTCAGTTTTATTTATTTTTATTGTATTGGATCCTGATGAAACGTCCTACTTTACAATCTTTTTTAAAAATAAATTTATCAAAATGACGTTTCGCGAAAAGCTTTACATTGAATTTCAAAAACTGAAGATTAGCGAAATTTTTATCGGCAAATTAGTCGATAACCAATTCTCAAACTTCATAATTTTAAAAAGGGTTTTCACTATAATGTAACAAAAATTACAAAGTTCACAGACCTTCAAACGCAAGGCCCAATTTAAATGTCCCGTTTTTTTCTTTCAGTTTTCAAACTTCTCTTTCTTTCAGTTTTATTTTTTTATTGGATCTTGATGCAATGTTTTACTTTACATTCTTTAAAAAAAATAAATTTATCAAAATAAAATTTCGCGAAAAGCTTTACATTGAATTTAAAAAAACAGAAGATTAGCGAGATTTTTATCGACAAATTAGTCGATAACCAATCCTCAAACTTCATAATCTTAAAAAGGGCTTTCACTATAATGCAACAAAAATTTCAAAGTTCATAGACCTTCAAATGCAAGGCCCAATTTAAATGTCCCGTTTTTTTTCTTTCAGTTTTCAAACTTCTTTTTTTCAGTTTTATTTATTTTTATTGTATTGGATCCTGATGCAATGTCCTACTTTACATCCTTTTTAAAAATAAATGTATCAAAATGAAGTTTCGCGAAAAGCTTTACATTGAATTTAAAAAAACTGAAGATTAGTGAAATTTTTATCGGCAAATTAGTCGATAACCAATCCTCAAACTTCAGAATCTTAAAAAGGGCTTTCACTATAATGCAACAAAAATTTCAAAGTTCATAGACCTTCAAACGCAAGGCCCAATTTAAATGTCCCGTTTTTTTCTTTCAGTTTTCAAACTTCTCTTTCTTTCAGTTTTATTTTTTTTATTGGATCTTGATGCAAGGTTCAACTTTTCATTCTTTTTTTAAAATAAATTTATCAAAATAAAATTTCGCGAAAAGCTTTACATTGAATTTCAAAAACTGAAGATTAGCGAAATTTTTATCGACAAACTAGTCGATAACCAATTCTCAAACTTCAGAATCTTAAAAAGGGCTTTCACTATAATGCAACAAAAATTTCAAAGTTCATAGACCTTCAAACGCAAGGCCTAATTTAAATGTCCCGTTTTTTTTTCAGGTAAAGAACCTCTGAAACGTAATGAATCCAAACAACTCGGAGAACCAAAAGGCTTGATGAGGAAAGAACCGGAAGACTAACCTACTATTAATCATCCTGTAACCGGAAGTGGTGTCACTCGGTTAATAAGAAGCATATAATCGTCTTATTAAAAGGATAATGATAGGTGATTGGTGTTCGGCAAATGGACTGTAGATGCGTGTGTATATAGGTATGTAGAACTAGCCATAGAGAAAAGAGAATCGGGCCGCTCCCCCATAAGATGGATAAGAAGAATTGGCGCGCACGTCCGACAGATAAAAAGAAAAATTAATCAAGCCTGTTTGAAGCGAGTTTGTTGCAGGAAAAGAGAGAGGGATAGAGAACTACTCTTCCGCTGTTTCATCGAGCACCGTCATGTGTTGGTTTGTACGCGTTTACTACACGTCTTTGAGGATATCGGGGAGTTGCGCGCTCGCCAATGCAGGACAACGAACCCGACCTGAAAAGACCTTTCTCTCGAAAGTCAAGGTATCCCCCTTCGTTCTACTTCGAGTCTCCCGTTCGCCCGATTGCTGCTTTCTTTCGATCGCGAATCCGTCCGATACTCATCCTCTCACGACGCTCTTAACGATCGCTTCTTTGGCCAACGAGAATTGTTGTGAGATGCGCGGAGGCAAGAAAATATAGATGAGGACAGTAGCACGAAGCATTGTGGACATCCGATCCTAAGCAATTTAGTGAGGCTCTATATTGCAAGTGGTATCTCTGACGGTATTACGTCTAAATATCACATGTCTATGATATTGTAGTAAATAATATTACATAAATATATCTCAGTCAATAATATCATACGTTAGAACACCACAGCCCAAAAATAGCTGTCTCTTTATTTCTTTCTTTAGGTTCTTTAGGCTTTTGTTTAACCTTACCTTTACTTTACTTTACTTTACTTTACTTTACTTTACTTTACTTTACTTTACTTTATTTTACTTTACTTTACTTTACTTTATTTTGCTTTGCTTTGCTTTGCTTTGCTTTGCTTTACTTTACTTTACTTTACTTTACTTTGCTTTGCTTTGCTTTGCTTTGCTTTGCTTTGCTTTGCTTTGCTTTGCTTTGATTTGCTTTGATTTGCTTTGATTTGATTTGCTTTGCTTTGCTTTGCTTTGCTTTGCTTTGCTTTGCTTTGCTTTGCTTTGCTTTGCTTTGCTTTGCTTTGCTTTGCTTTGCTTTGCTTTGCTTTGCTTCACTTTGTTTTGCTTTGCTTCACTTTGCTTTGCTTTGCTTTGTTTTGCTTTGTTTTGCTTTGCTTTGCTTCACTTTGCTTCACTTTGCTTCACTTTGCTTCACTTTGCTTCACTTTGCTTTGCTTTGCTTTGCTTTGCTTTGCTTTGCTTTGCTTTGCTTTGCTTTGCTTTGCTTTGCTTTGCTTTGCTTTGCTTTGCTTTGCTTTGCTTTGCTTTGCTTTGCTTTGCTTTGCTTTGCTTTGCTTTGCTTTGCTTTGCTTTGCTTTGCTTTGCTTTGCTTTGCTTTGCTTTGCTTTGCTTTGCTTTGCTTTGCTTTGCTTTGCTTTGCTTTGCTTTGCTTTGCTTTGCTTTGCTTTGCTTTGCTTTGCTTTGCTTTGCTTTGCTTTGCTTTGCTTTGCTTTGCTTTGCTTTGCTTTGCTTTGCTTTGCTTTGCTTTGCTTTGCTTTGCTTTGCTTTGCTTTGCTTTGCTTTGCTTTGCTTTGCTTTGCTTTGCTTTGCTTTGCTTTGCTTTGCTTTGCTTTGCTTTGCTTTGCTTTGCTTTGCTTTGCTTTGCTTTGCTTTGCTTTGCTTTGCTTTGCTTTGCTTTGCTTTGCTTTGCTTTGCTTTGCTTTGCTTTGCTTTGCTTTGCTTTGCTTTGCTTTGCTTTGCTTTGCTTTGCTTTGCTTTGCTTTGCTTTGCTTTGCTTTGCTTTGCTTTGCTTTGCTTTGCTTTGCTTTGCTTTGCTTTGCTTTGCTTTGCTTTGCTTTGCTTTGCTTTGCTTTGCTTTGCTTTGCTTTGCTTTGCTTTGCTTTGCTTTGCTTTGCTTCACTTTGCTTTGCTTTGCTTTGCTTTGCTTTGCTTTGCTTTGCTTTGCTTTGCTTTGCTTTGCTTTGCTTTGCTTTGCTTTGCTTTGCTTTGCTTTGCTTTGCTTTGCTTTGCTTTGCTTTGCTTTGCTTTGCTTTGCTTTGCTTTGCTTTGCTTTGCTTTGCTTTGCTTTGCTTCACTTTGCTTCACTTTGCTTTGCTTTGCTTTGCTTTGCTTTGCTTTGCTTTGCTTTGCTTTGCTTTGCTTTGCTTTGCTTTGCTTTGCTTTGCTTTGCTTTGCTTTGCTTTGCTTTGCTTTGCTTTGCTTTGCTTTGCTTTGCTTTGCTTTGCTTTGCTTTGCTTTGCTTTGCTTTGCTTTGCTTTGCTTTGCTTTGCTTTGCTTTGCTTTGCTTTGCTTTGCTTTGCTTTGCTTTGCTTTGCTTTGCTTTGCTTTGCTTTGCTTTGCTTTGCTTTGCTTTGCTTTGCTTTGCTTTGCTTTGCTTTGCTTTGCTTTGCTTTGCTTTGCTTTGCTTTGCTTTGCTTTGCTTTGCTTTGCTTTGCTTTGCTTTGCTTTGCTTTGCTTTGCTTTGCTTTGCTTTGCTTTGCTTTGCTTTGCTTTGCTTTGCTTTGCTTTGCTTTACTTTGCTTTACTTTACTTTACTTTACTTTACTTTACTTTACTTTACTTTACTTTACTTTACTTTACTTTACTTTACTTTACTTTACTTTACTTTACTTTACTTTGTGTATAACAGAGAAATAACCCTGCAGTTTTTGAATGAATTGACAACAAGTGTGAGCGAAACCCACGGGTACAACACAAGACAAAAAGATAATCTGGTAATTAGACGAACTAGAACGGTAACAGCCGAAGGGTCGATAGTGCAGGAAGGTTTTAAAATGTACTACCAGCTGAGCGCAACTCTCAAGAATGCAGAAAATGAAATGAAATTTAAATGCATGCTGAGGGATGAACTGAAAGCAAGAAATGAAGATGCGCGTTTGAATAGTTAGGAAACAATAGAGATGTAGTAATAAAGATAGTAATAAGTATGAAGGAAGTGTGAAATGAAATGTGCAGAAGGAAATACAAAAATGTAACAGCTGTGATCGAAATGTAACACCGGGGAAATCCGCGGAGTAGCTAAAAGCTAAATAAAGCATATGAATCAATACTTTACTTTGCTTTGCTTTGCTTTGCTTTGCTTTGTTTTGCTTTGCTTTGCTTTGCTTTGCTTTGCTTTGCTTTGCTTTGCTTCGCTTTGCTTTGCTTTGCTTTGCTTTGCTTTACTTTATTTTACTTTCTTTTTTAGTTTTCTTGTTTGTTATTTTTGGTCGTGTTGTTATTGTATGTTATTTTGACGCTGTGTTAATTAGACATGGAACCGCATCTGACAGTAGCGCGCCAATTACGCCTCCGCGATTCGCGGTATCATTCAGCATCATTAAGCACAATAATTGACAATAATTCGTTGGAAATTATGACTCGAAGAAGAGGCCACAAATTCTTTTAGGAAATAAGGCAGATTTTCATGGGGAATCATTTTTAGGAGCATTCTTCCCTTTTTTTTAGTAGAAAGGTGTCCTCAAAAAGGTCATTGGAAATTCTAGAAAATTTATTAAATGAAATGAAATATCCTTAGAATGCTTTATAATTTTCAAACCGTGTCTTCTCTTTTTCTAAAAATTTGGATTCCTCAAGTGATCCCAAAATTCCATGGAAAAATGTGAGGGGCTAGTAATTAATTGATTTTTTGTGGTTTTTACCTGAAATTTTTAAGTTATCTGCGGGGAACTTCCAATAAGATAGGATTTTAAAATATAATAAAAGACGAAGAAATATCCGGCTTCGAATCGCTCGGAAAGACAGAATCATGAAAATTTTGATTTTTCAACTGACGACATACTTTTTTTTAGTTACCCGAGAAAATACTCAATTCTCGTTGTATCGTTTTATAAAATTAGTAAAAAATTATGAACTTAACTGATCCCAATTCGCCATATGTCGTTTTAAAGCTCAATTCGAACAAAATTAAAAAAATTATTGATATTTTAACGAAACTTGAAATTTTCTGCCAAAATTAATTTTTGAATTTAATCTGTATATAATGAGTTACTCTGTATAATGAGTAGAAAAATGATATTTCAGAATATATTTTATTACATGTATCTAAAAATATCATGAAATTAAGTGAATTATGTATTTTGTAAATATTCGAGTTGGTGATTGCCATCCAATAGGATGTAACATAGAGGCTCTAAATTACAAATAGTATCTGTCGGTAGCGCACCAATTACTCGGCCGCGACTCAATATCATTGTGCCTCATTAATCTCGATAATTGATAATAATTCGTTATAAATGATGACTCAAAGAAGTGGCAATTAATGAGTCGTATGAGGACCAGCGATCCATGGGGTTTTTTTTATCAGCAGCATTTATTTGTGCTGCTGTTGCTGTCCAAGGCTTTCCGGCATGCGTGGCGATTGTTCTTGTACCGTTGATACAACATACGCGCAGGTGGAACTGGCAAACGAACAGCCAAGACGGTGTCAATGCCACTAAATTGCCGGAGCACTTGCTCCGGAACGGGAAACCCTTGATACGTGGGAACTCTCCTATTTCTATTGTTACGTCTATGCTTCTGCACAAGACCGGTGAATATGGGCCATTCCATACCAAGTCGGCCGGAATCTGGCCCTCAATTTCTCAGATTTATTTCACGATTTTTTATATCATTCTTCTGACTCGAAAAAGCAGGCAAAATTTTTGTCAAATTTTTTTTTTTGTCATTTGCGTACGTTATGATTTTTTGAAATTTTTGTTTTCGAAAATCTTGAGTTTATTTTAATTAACTAAAATTTAAAATAAATAAATTAAAATATTTTTATCAATTTCAATTATTTAAAATTAATTAAAATGTTTTAAAATATAGACATTTTGAATTTTGGGTCAACATTTTTTACATCTGTCACAAGATATTTGAGAATTTTTTCAAATTTTTAAATTGTAGGCCTCAAGATTTTTGGAAAAAAAAATTGAAAAAATCATAACTTACTCAAATTTGAAATAAAAAAATCGTGAAAAAATTCTGACTGATATTTAGAGACAGAAGAATGATATAAAAAATGGTGGGCCAAATTCGAATGGTCGAGAGTCAGATCCAGGTCGACTTGATATGGAATGCTCCATATAGAAAAAAAAGGTGCGACTACTTAGAGCCTGCTTAGCCACTGGCTAGGGAAACACACATATTTAATGATGCTTCGCAATTAAGTTGTCAGCGAAGAGAATGCTTTCATCAAAATTTAAGTACTTAATAAATACGGTTTTTATTAAGCATTTTTTTCAGTCCTTTCAAGATTTTTTTAAATTATAAAAATAAATAGCTCGAATCTCAAAATTTTCGAAATGTAGTAAGAATTCCAAAATTACTAGAAAATTGTTTAAAAATTGATCTTTAAGAAAAAAGTTGCAAAGTTGAACTTTGCACATTGCTTCCTCATTATTTTTTTTTTTTTTTCACAAAGCGATCTCTATGAAGCTTATTTACTAATTTTGGTTTCCTCATAGCGGAAGCTTTGTGAAAAATGTAAATTAATGACAAAGGAATGTACGAAGTTCAACTTTGCAACTTATTTCGTTACTTTTTCACGTTAGTTTTGGTAGTTATGGGTGCGATCACACAAAAAAGTACGCTTACGTGATTAAATTTCAATTCTTTTTTTTTTAAATATTTGAGTCGTTAAAAAATAAATTGTACGTAATTGGATATCTCATTGTGTTATTTTGTGCAGACTTCTTTTTATTCAAGATTGTACTGTAATATGAACAGATATTTCAATTCATGCGTTCATTATCCCTCTATATTATAAAAAGATAAAGATAAACCTAATCGTTCTAAACTATAATCTGTTAAAACATGAAAAATCTCAAATTGCTCCAAAATCAAAACCCATTTACAGATCGTCATCAAATTTGGTACATAGCAACAGTGAATATTTTTCATCTGTATTTTTCATTTCGAAAAAGTTTTAATTCATTCATTGTTAGTTGACCTGAGTTATAAGAAAATGATCATTTTTTCAAAATTTCAAAATCACGTAAAATCTTAATCGCTTTACCGATCATTACCAAATTTTGTACGTAGCAGCGCTGAGTATTATTTATTGTCTGTATAAAATTTCAGCTGATTTGTTAATGTTTAACGTGAGTTAGAGCAAAACATAAATTTTTCAAAAAATTCAAAATCCTATATAATCCGAACCCCTTTACCGATCATCACCAAATTTGGTACATAGCAGCATTGCATGTTATTCTTCATCTGTAGAAAATATCAGTTGATTTCGTGAGATTTTACAGGAGTTAGAGCAAAACGTAAATTTTTTGAAAAATTCAAAATCTCATAAAAACGGAACCTATTTGTAGATTCGCCCCCAATTCAATACCGATCCTTCTTTAAGGCTGCTTTATGTATAAAAAATTATTTAGCTCTATAGCTAAAAATTTGCGGGAGATAGAGCGCGTACAGACATTTTTCGAAAATTGCAAAGTTAAATAAAATTTGAACATATTTTTGAATTTTTTTGAAAATTATTAACAAAAAAAAAAGTTCACACATAAAATTAAAGTTTTCAAATGTACTTTTGAATTACATTTTTTCCATTGCAGCCCAGAATAATATTCAGGCACTTTTCGACGGTAAAAAGTAATAATGTTTTTTTTTTTTGTAAATTCTTTTTTTCAAAGTTGTGCGATTTTTGTTTGATGAAACTTTTCATTGGGAATGTATGTATGCGAAGGATCATTGAATCGGTCGAGGGATTGGAAATTTAAGAGCGATCTCATGGCCTACACTTATAGATATATTTCATGCGGTGATACAATGCGCGTGTCGTTGCAGCGACTATAATAATGCATATTCAATTCGATACGGTGCACAGAGATAGAGAATGTACGTAGAGGATAATAATATTCACAGCGGTAAATACGTTCCGGTCGAATTCTCGTTATACATCGTCGAACCGAGTCTCTTAATGTAAGCTCAAAGGCAAAAGTTGCTCGTGATTTTCGATAGCGAAACGGAGCCATTCTACACTCCCATGATCGGTTTATTCGAGAGGTCCAGAATTTGCAGACGACCCAGATTCTTCAAGGCCCCTTCCCAATCTTCGTTATACCGTTCGAGGAGAGCGGAAGACATTTCGGCGTTCTCAGCCCCTTAAATGACTCACCGTCGGCACCGTAAAATTTTTTCCTCCTTGGTTGTAAACTTTTCGACTTTATAGTTCGAAGCTTTCTTTCTTTACTTTCGCCCTTGCAACGAGAAAAAAATAATTCATTTAACGTAATTAGTGAATGGAATTAATTGAATTGAATAATTGGAAATTTAATTTAAATCTAGGCCTATGAATGTCTTCTTTATTGCGAAAAAGAAAAAGTATAAGTTTTTGAACTTAATGTTAGTTATGTATATTGAATTTTATGAAATACGGTAACGTTGAATCAATTTTTTTTTTAGATCAAGTAACTGCTTTTTCGTTTACTTTAAGTAAATGTCAAACATTTCTATGTTCCAAAAAATTCAATCGCCCCTATCGTTAGCAGTGTGTCACATAAATCTATGCTTAAAGTCATGATTTCAAATGTATAGTTTATTTAAATCGAAGAAACTATTTTTCTGAATCCGATAAACCGATTCTTTATTATCTCTATCGAATAAGTATTTATTTGAATAGAATACTTTTTTTTTCATTGCGATTCAATGCGTCACGAAATTCGAATATAAAAACATATTTTTACTCGTGTAAATAAATATTCCTTTCAAAGATTCTTAAAAAAAAAAATGTTAAATCTATTTTTTTTTCAAATCCTCCAATTTTTTTTCTACCTTAACAAATTCTTCTGCTAGACTAAGAAATTGTTCTTCTAGGATAACAGATTTTTTTGCCAGTAAAAAAAAAGTTTTTTAAAAATAATCAGCCATATTTTGTTTTTAATTTGCAGAGCTTCCGAATTCTGGTTGGAGAATGAGATACAAAGTTTATTGGGAACGTGGTGAGGTCGTTATTGCCGGATGGTGTATAAATTGACGGATAGCGATCGATCGGAGTCGTATAGACGGCAATGAACTCGCACAGAGTGCCGCGGGTATCGTGTAGGGCGTTAAGGAACTGTGCACAAGGCTTAAGAGAATCGGTACACAGGGGGTTGTTGTATAGTTAGGCGGAGGCCGCGCTTGGAATGGAGTTGAACGAGGCTGCGTCGAGGTATATCACGAATTCGTGCGGCAGAAATCTCGGATAGACCTCGTTGCACCGCTCACGGGCAATGACTGTGCGGAACGGCCGTTACATATAGCCAATCAGTAGCCGTAGGTAATAATCTCGCGGGTCTTCTTCAACAAGCTTCCACAGTACTTTTCTACTTTTTTGTTTTCCCTTTCTTCATTTTCTTCACTCAATCGCTCGAGCTTTCATTCAGGGTTTTTTTCTCCATTCTACTATATCGTTTTGTCTTTTGTTAAGGTTTTTTTTGCTCTCTTAGCAAAAATGGCAAGTAATCTCTGTGCCAGAGATCGACTTAAAATTACTTCCAGAATCTACATTTAATGACACTTGCCATATGTTTGTCCATTTTTTTTGTGGCTTTTTAATCTCTTGTGTTCCTTTATTTGTTACATTGGACGGGACAAGCCCTTGAAAACAATTACAAATAATGGCAGAAAGGTTCACCACCGTCATATTAACAGAAAATATATTTACATGGCTTCTCTAAGCGATACATAATTATCCACAGCATGTGCAAATTGCGAGAAAGGGTGACTAAAAAAATCAATGAACGTTGAAGCAATATTATCATCACGATAAATTCTCGTGAGGGGCTCGTTATGGCCATAGTTCGTACGATGATTATGCATATGAAAAACAGTGGTTCCGAACATTATGCATGGGAGCGGATCATGGAGACTAGAGTACAGGAGGCCGAACGCTTATGGGGAGAATGCGAAAATATGGTCGACGAAACGTCCGAACGATATGGTTCTAAAAATTTCCACAAGCGTCGCTTCGATCGTTGAGAACCGAAGTGAAGTAAGTGCTTGGTCCTTTGGCGATGCAGTGAAGGAAGCCACATTAGCCACCATTGTTATTCAATGCGATTGAGTGTCTTAAATGTGCAGATCAGTGTTATCAATTTACAAAATAGTAATTGTGAAACAGTTCGTTAAATAAGCCTTTTATTTACAAAAGAAATAGTATAGAAGCGCGCAACATTTTTCTGTTTATTCAAGCAGTTTGCAAACTACGCTCATTCGCTCTAAGCGAATAAAGGATTAAAATATTGCTAAGCAGCATTTGTTTGAGATGTACAAATATATAAAAATATATATGAGATAAATAGAATAAGAATGTTATTAATAAGAACAAATATTATAATAGACTTTATAACAAAAAGATGTAATAGGTGTAAGTACAAATGTATAACAAAAAAGGTGTAATAGGTATTTACCTTGAATACACGAAAATAAAACCAATACCAACCAACCAAAAAACCAATTTACAAAAGACAAGTTTTTTTATTTACCACAGATAAAAGGTACATCAATTCACAAAATGTTTCGGTTCAAACGAATTATATAATAATTACCAGTATACAAATACAAAAAATACTAAATATGCAGTATCAAATAATTGCTGTCTCGCTGTCGTTCCATACTCAGTCTGTCTCTCTCGCGGTTCTCAACGCCGACCGCGCCTCTATTGGCTCTAGCTGGCACAAAATCCAGACGTTTCGTGAACTACTTCCACAACACTGCTTTCGGCCTCCTGTACTCTTCTTCTTCTTCTTACAATTTGAACGGGCCTGAAGCACCACACTACAGGGAACCGTTCTGGCCACTGGGTGGAAACCGTGTCGGCCAAAGGAAGGGCCTCCTGTACTCTAGTCTCCATGGAGCGGATATAACTTGCGAGAAACGCTTCGACCGCTCGCCATCTAGTGGCATCGTACGAAACACTGATATTCAATACTCCGCTAGATGGCGAGCGGTCGAAGCGTTTCTCGCAAATGACGAAGCCTGAACGTATACAAGACTGCAAAGCTGTCCTCAGTTCGACTATACACGAGGGATTTACCCTTCGTTGACGTACCGAAATGTATTGTCTCGACACCAAGGCAAAGCAACAACAGGTTTCGCTCGATTCCTCTGCAGAATTTCATTATGATTCTTTCAACGATTCTTCTGTTTAATGGACGAAAACTTTTCACGATTCTCTTAAAGACGCTTTTCAAGATTCTTTGAAAGATTCTCAGAACGCTTTTGGATAGAAAGAATCTTGAAAAGAATCTTGCTCCAGATCCTATAGGTGATTCTTTTCAAGATTCCTTTAAAGATTCTTTCAAGACTTTTTTAAAGACTTTTTAAAAGATTCTTCACAAGATTCTTTTTTTTCTACGCGGGATGACAGGACAATTAATTGTTTCGTGGATAATTCTGTATAGGAGAATTAACACCACTTTCAATCTACACGACGAAAGGGTGGACATTTTCAACTCGGTGTGTAGGTAATTCAAGTAATATCCATCTCTGACTCTAAATTTGAAAAGTAGATGTCGCACGAATTTTCGCTGGACTCGCTCGATAGCATCAATGTGCGCTAAATAAAACGAAGCCCAAATGGCCGGACGCATATTCAAGATTTACGTCTTAGTGTATCAATAAAGCATTTATATATGTTGATTGCTTCAGATTTTGTGTGTTTTTTTATATTCTCTTAAATAAGGTTGATTGCTTTGCGCTCCATACAAAAAAGTAGAACTGTAAGGCATATTGGAAAAAATGCAAAGTAATGAAGTCGTAATTTATAAAAACCATTGCAAAAGTAATCGTACAAATTTATTTTAAAGTAATTTGTCATGTCTTGACTAGCGTTACCTCATATTCTCGTCTTGGCTTTCTCACTAAAGTCAAGTAGTTGATGCTAATATGCCGAACATTGACTCCCGACATTTTATGTTGACAGATGAGAAGCAAAAGCGAAGAGAAACTCCTTGTCTACATTATTTATGTAGTAAGAACGCAAACGATCCTTACGGCCGTCAGCCGTTGGTCAACATCTCGACCTCCGCAGAAGTAAACCGCAGAAGAAACAACGTCGATGAAAAATCATGCCACTTTGGAAACTTTGTTTAACATTTTTGTTTTTTTAGTTTTAAACAAAGTCACCACGTTCTTTGGCTGCTGCAATTTTTTTAGTTAATGAGCTAAACAGTTCTTAATAAACAAACGAATGTCAAAGAGCGTTCGGTAGAAGTTTGAATTTTCGGAAAATTGATGTTGTCTTTCTAATTCAATTCAACTTCGACAAATTTGATTGAAATTTTCTACATTCGTGAACTATTATTCGGTAATGCTAGATGTAAAATTTGATGAAAATTCAGAGAGAACTTGTGATTTTCTGATACTACTTCCGATACTTTACCTGAAATATGAAAGAAAAAAAAAGGTTTTAATTCATTTTTGGACCACAAGCTAATATAAAATTTATTATGCTTCGGCCTGACAAATACAAATAAAGTTATCAGCAAATGAGCAGTGAACAAAAATATGTGATTCAGTAGAGCGAAGAATTTGTTATTATATTTTCTATCATTCACATGAAATTTCTGAAATCACTAATTATGAAAAATTTCTATTAAATAAAATGTGGATTGTATTACAAGTTACTAATTTTTGTCAATCCAAAATCTTCACTGCTTCTGATACTCTACCTAAAATATTTAAAAAAAATAAAACCAAAATTTTCAATTCATTTTTGGACCATAATCTAATATAAAAGTTATTATGCTTCAGCCTGACACATAGAGATAAAATTACCGACAAATGAGCAATGAACAAAAAATAGGTGATTCAGTTTGTTATTATTATTTCTATCATTTACATAAAATTTGTGCAATCATAAATTATGAAAAATTTCTATTAAATAAAATGTGGATTGTATTACAGGTCTCCTAATCTTTGCCAATCCAAAATCTTCACAGCTTCTGATACTTTACCTAAAATATAAAAAAAATAAAAACAAAATTTTCAATTCATTTTTGGATCACAATCTAATATAAAAGTTATTAGGCTTCAGCCTGACAAATGAAAATAAAGTTACCAGCAAATGAGCAATGAACAAAAAATATGTGATTCAATTTATTATTATTTTTTCTATCATTCACATGAAATTTCTCCAATCATAAATTAGACAAACTTCGATTAAATAAAATGTGGATTGTATTACAGGTCTACTCATTTTTGCCAATCCAAAATCTTCACAGCTTCTGATACTTTACCTAAAATATAAAAAAAATAAAACCAAAATTTTCAATTCATTTTTGGACCACAATCTAATATAAAAGTTATTAGGCTTCAGCCTGACAAATGAAAATAAAGTTACCAGCAAATTAGCAATGAACAAAAAATATGTGATTCAGTTTATTATTATTTCCATCATTTACATAAAATTTGTGGAATCATAAACTATGAAAAATTTCTATTAAATAAAATGTGGATTGTATTACAGGTCTACTAATTTTTGCCAATCCAAAATCTTCACAGCTTCCAATACTTTACCTAAAATATAAAAAAAATAAAACCAAAATTTTCAATTCATTTTTGGACTACAATCTAATATAAAAGTTATTATGCTTCGGCCTGACAAATGAAAATAAAGTTACCAGCAAATGAGCAATGAACAAAACATATGTGATTCAATTTATTATTATTTCCATCATTTACATAAAATTTGTGGAATCATAAATTATGAAAAATTTCTATTAAATAAAATGTGGATTGTATTACAGGTCTACTAATTTTTGCCAATCCAAAATCTTCACAGCTTCTGATACTTTACCTAAAATATAAAAAAAATAAAAACAAAATTTTCAATTCATTTTTGGACCACAATCTGATATAAAAGTTATTAGGCTTCAGCCTGACACATACAAATAAAATTACCAAATGAGCAGTGATAAAAAAATATGTGATCCAGTTTGTTATTATTTTTTCTATCATTTCCATGAAATTTCTGAAATCATAAATTATGAAAAATTTCTATCAACTGAAATATGAATTGTATTACAGATCTATACCAATTCTTTTTTTGCCAACTCTACGAAACGAGGTTTGAGCCAAAAAATGTGGAGGAACCAAAGGAGCTCCGAAGTAACGGGGAGTAGAGCGGATCGGAATCGTTCCCGAAGAAGTTTACACAACAGAGGAGTAGGAGGAAGAGGAAGAGGAGTAGGAGTTGGAGGGGCAAGAGGAGCAAGAGGACGATACAGAACGAACGTACAGTCGCACGCGGACTAACCGACTCGACGGACACGCATTTTTTTTTTAATTCTACGAGCCATCCACCGGTATGATCGTGATTGTAGAACGTGCTCCGATAATCGATTGCTTCACATGGAAGCGTCTTCATCAGTGGCGATATTAAAACGAAAAGAAAAACCCGTTGAAAAAGAGAAAAACAAACAATCATTTAATCGGTTGTGAGAAGTGATCGAAGACATTATTAACGGGAAGTAATAAATAGTAAAAAGAGGAAAAGATTTTTAGTGCAGCGCTGAGCTTTCGTTTTAGCAAGTTGCATTCGTTAGGGGGATGCAATTGCAATTGACTGCAACGATCGATCGTTGCGCGCCGATAAAAGATAATTAAATGTCGAAACGTTTCGAGGGTGAAGAGGGTGAGAATTTTCGCAACATCTTGCGCCAATTAAACTCGCGCTCTTCTTCCAATGAATTGCCCAAGGAATTTTATTCAAGAATATAATTGGACTGTGCTAATAATAAACGTAATCGTGATTACCGATCAAGTTTGAAAGGACCTAAAACAATCTTGTTGTTGATAACATCATCGACGAACGAAGAGACTCATCGGTTTGTCCAGAATACGAGAAAACGTCAATCGTATTCAAGATTTATGTAAAAACGGGTTATAAATCATATACTAAATACGACAAACATTATTCTCGGTCGAGAAACGCTGGAGGATTTAAACAGGACGAGGAAACGACGAGTATTATGATTGTCAAGGACAACATGTGGAGACAGAGGCGCTTAGCTGTGCCCAAGAGGTGAGCGCATTTATTTATAATGACATACAGTTTTTGGAACGATTTTAAATAGATACATTTTAATCAGAGATATTCATTGATGCATTTTATTTATTTATTTATTTATTTATTTCAACGGGAAGATCGTTGTTAAAAATCAAAATATGGTGGTATAAACATTTTTCAAATCAGTGATGTAACGTTTAACAATGTAGTAAGCAAAAGTGTAAAAAGAAAACATTTTTTGCTTCCTCATGGAGGAAGCTTTGCTTTCATGAAAAAAAAATTTTCCAGATTTTTATGTCAGGACACTTAGAATTGTCCAAAATGTCCAGAAAAGTGATCTAGAAAAAATGTCCGTATGTATGTGTGTTAGGGCTGTTCAAAAAAACATAATTTTCTTATAATCGGTTGTTCCTGAAATGCTGTATTGATTATCACAAAAAAAATGTTTTCGCGAAAGCTGGGAGTTGTGCGATGATATTAAATACTGCCGCATCAAGGCCAAAATTCATGAAAAGCGGCGATTTTTATAAATTTTTTTTTTACGTGGTGAAGCGCTCATGGAGATTGTGGTTGCTTTCGATAGACTATGAAATTGTGTAAAGGCAGAAACATGTTCGATAATGTTTAGTACTGCCGCATCGACATTGAAGTTACCAAAATCAAAAAATTAAATCCTTTAAAACATTGAAATATTCGTCTGTTCATCGACTATTTTGTGCGATTTCAAATGAAAAAATGGCTCTTGAAACGGGACTCATGTATGATCATAATCATGATGATGATAAGCGATTTTCGAATTTTGGGAAACTGCGATATCGATGCGGCAGTACTAAATTTGATCATACAGGACTCCCGTTTCATGAGCCATTTTGTAATTTGAAAACGCGCGAAATAGTCGATGAGCAGATGAATATTTCAATGTTTTAAAGGATTTCATTTTTTATTTTGTTAACTTCAATATCGATGCGACAGTACTAAACATTATCGAACATGTTTCTGCCTTTACACCATTTCATAGTCTATCGAAAGCAACCATAATCTCCATGAGCGCGGTGGGGGTCAAAATATCGAATGACCAAAATAGCAAATGGTTAAAATAGCGAATTTCAAAATAAGGACCGTCTGAATCTAGAATGGCCATCATCATGAAATTTGCTATTTCAGCCATTCGCTATTTTGATCATACGCCATTTTTACCCCCACCTTATTAAAATGCAATCAAAATTGCGAACGGTCAAAATAGCGAATGGCTAAAATAGCGAATTTTATAATGATGGCCATTCAATATTTAGACGTTCCTTATTTTGAAATTCACTATTTTAGCCATTCGCTATTTTGGTCATTCGCTATTTTAAATCCCACCCCATGAGCGCTTCACCAAGTTAAAAAAAATTTCTAAAAATCGCCGTTTTTAATGAATTTTGGCCTTGATGCGGCAGTACTTAATATCATCGCACAACTCGCAGCTTTCGCGAAAACATTTTTTTTGTGATAATCAATACAGCATTTCAGGAGCAACCGATTATAAGAAAATTATGTTTTTTTTTAACAGCCCTAGTGTGTATGTATACAACTCCGAAAATTCGAACGCCGATAACTCAAGAACGGTTTTGTATATCGCGCTCAAGTTTGGCACACTAGTGTAGCAGCAGACCCTCTTCAACTGTAGCAATTTTAGACAAAATCTAATCGAAAATTTCGATTTTATGCCGTTTTGAATTTTTTGAAAAAAGGACGTGGTCGCTCTAACTTTCATAAAATTTAGTCTATTTTGCTAAATAGTTGGTTATAAGAGTAGGTGCACTCAATGCTGTTTGGTATTGAATTTGGCTCGAATCGGTAAAGTGGTTTAGATTTTATGGAATTTTGAATTTTTCAAAAAATTGACATTATCGCTCTATTGTAACTTTTGCAAAACTTTAAATAGCGAGCTCAAATTTTGTATATAAATGAAACAATATTCAGCCATTATATATGTATAATTTAGTGACAAACGGTATGAAATTTGTGATTTTATGGAATGTTGAATTATTTTTAGTAATATACGTTATCACATTTACTTTCAAAAACGCTCTAATAATAACGAAATAACGGAATAACAAAATAGAAAAAGCGAAAACACAACATGTTTATTTATCTAATTTAAAAAAGGATGCAAAGTAGAACCTTGCACATTGCTTCCTCATTATTTTTCGCTTTTTACAAAATTTCCTCTATGAGGAAGCCAAAATTGAATAACATACTGCTTCCTCATAGAGGGAGCTTTGTAAAAAGCGAAAAATAATGAGGAAGCAATGTGCAAGGTTCTACTTTGCATCCGTTTTTATTTTTATTTTTTTAAATTTATTCTAGTAGTAGTAGTAATCATGATTTATTGACAAGATACACATAATTATTTTAGTCTGTATACTGCAAATTATAATTATACTTCCTATTTACATAATACTTTGAGGCTGAAGGACCAATTGGTGGTCCTTCAGCCTCAAATTTATCTAACTTTTTTAATTTATTAAAATTGATTATGTTTATTTAATTTATTTAATTTATTTTCTTTATTTATTTACTCGAGCACAAAATCAAGGAAACATTGTAATACCAAACATAAAAAAAGAAGCTGGAAGAAGATGTTTCGATTATATAGCAGCCAAAGTCTATAATGAACTCCCAAACTCAATAAAAACAGAGTTAAATGTTAACAACGTCAGAAATAAAGTCAGCGAAAAGAAGGCTTTTCTACAAATAAGCAATGATTTAGGATAAAATAAAAAGTGGCCAAAAATGTTACCACTCTTGCAGGCCGAGAGTCATAGATTATATATCTATGACTATATGTATATTATGTTAAATTAAGTCAATTAATATGTTAATATTCATACTATTTCGTATTTTTTTAATATTATGTATCTTTAATTTATTTTCTTTATTTAATGAGGGACAAGTGAATGATATTGAAGAAATATTAGACTAAATGAAAACTTTGATTTTTTTGCTAGATAAACAAAATTTCAGTCACAGAGTTTGCCATATATATTGTTACGACCGAGCGAGTGAATAAAGCGGATATTTGTTTGTGGGGCGGATATTATTAATTACAAATAGTTCTATTTATCTTTAACGCTTTTGTTCGCACGGCTCGGAGTCAAAGTCCTGTCAAGACTTTCTTCTGTCACGTTTACTGTGAAGTATATCAAGTATTCGTTTGTTGATTGTCATACCGTGTGTTCCTATAAGACCTAATCTCTATATTCATAACAATATATTGAGTTTGATTCCTTTCGTTAAAATTAAATAAGAACCACAATTGCCAGATATGAGGAGACGATAGGAGATGCAATGGTCAATTCGAAGGAAGAAAAAAGAAGCGTGTCGTTTTGCAGTAGTTAACAGTACGAAGGATCTTGAGCAGCTGTCGTGAGGTCGAACATCGTCGCGCGCGCATTCGAGCGATGCTTCTTCGACACGGAAACGTCACCACAACCAAGAAAATGCTAGGTTGTCGCAAACTAGCTAGTTGCTGGTAGAACCAGTCGTCCCTTATCTCGTCTACGAGGATGCTGTCCTAACACTTGGCCACATCGTCCTTCTCCTCCTCCTCCTTCTCCTCTCTTCTTCTTCTTCTTCTTCTTCTGCTCGTCCTTCTATCCTTCATTCCCACAAACTTATCGCTGCAACCCTTCGGCTTGTAACTCTCACAAAACTATGTATATACACGCACTGAGAGAAAAAAAGATACTAGTAACTATAAATTTATAGTGAAATTCAAACTCAGTCTTTTTGCTTCCTCATAGAGGAAGCTTTGTTTCGGTGAAAAACTTTTTTTTCGAGATTTTCATGTCAGGACACTCAGAATGGTCTAAAACGTCGAGAAAAGTGGTTTAGAAAAAAATGTCTGTGTGTGTGTGTGTGTGTCCTTCTCCTCCTCCTCCCTTCTCCTCCTCCTCTTCTTCTTCTTCTTCTTCTGCTCTTTCTTCTAACCTTCATTCCCACAAACTTATCGTTGACCCTTCGACTTGTAACTCTCGCAAAACTATGTATATACACGCACTGAGAGAAAAAAAGATACTAGTAACTATAAATTTATAGTGAAATTCAAACTCAGTCTTTTTGCTTCCTCATAGAGGAAGCTTTGTTTTCGTGAAAAACTTTTTTTTCGAGATTTTCATGTCAGGACACTCAGAATGGTCTAAAAAGTCGAGAAAAGTGGTTTAGAAAAAAATGTCTGTGTGTGTGTGTGTGTGTGTGTGTGTCCTTCTCCTCCTCCTCCCTTCTCCTCCTCCTCTTCTTCTTCTTCTTCTTCTGCTCTTTCTTCTAACCTTCATTCCCACAAACTTATCGTTGACCCTTCGACTTGTAACTCTCGCAAAACTATGTATATACACGCACTGAGAGAAAAAAAGATACTAGTAACTATAAATTTATAGTGAAATTCAAACTCAGTCTTTTTGCTTCCTCATAGAGGAAGCTTTGTTTTCGTGAAAAACTTTTTTTTCGAAATTTTCATGTCAGGACACTCAGAATGGTCTAAAACGTCGAGAAAAGTGGTTTAGAAAAAAATATCTATATGTGTTTTGTATGTGCGTATGTGCACAATTTTTTGTTAGCATGATAGCCGTCGCAATTTTTAAGATATCGGGCTCAAATTTGAACCACGAGTAAACTGTCGTTAAACAAGGTATGGGATTGAATTTGGAGTTAATCCATCAAGGTGTTCAAAATTTATGGCATTTTGAATTTTTTGGAGAATGTCAGCTCGGGCTCTAACTCCCGCAATTTTTATGATATCCGGCTCAAACTTGGACCAGAAGTGAACTGTTGTCAAATAGTGTTTGGGATTAAATTTGGTGTCAATCCGTTAAGGGGTTCACAATTTATAGCATTTAAAAATTTTTTGACATTTTTTGTTCGTGCTCTAACTTTCGCAATTTTTAAGATATCGGGCTCAAATTTGGTCCACAAGTGGGCTGTTACTAAATAAAGTTTGAGAGTGAATTTGACGTCAATCCGTTAAGGAGTTTCAAATTTATGGCATTTTGAATTTTTTGTTCGTGCTCTAACTTCCGCAATTTTTAAGATATCGGGCTCAAATTTGAACCACGAGTAAACTATCGTTAAACAAGGTATAGGATTGAATTTGGAGTTAATCCATCAAGGTGTTCAAAATTTATGGCATTTTGAATTTTTTGGAGAATGTCAGTTCGGGCTCTAACTCCCGCAATTTTTATGATATCCGGCTCAAACTTGGACCAGAAGTGGACTGTTGTCAAATAGTGTTTGGGATTAAATTTGCTGTCAATCCGTTAAAGGGTTCACAATTTATGGCATTTTTTAATTTTTTGACATTTTTTGTTTGTGCTCTAACTTTCGCATTTTTTAAGATATCGGGCTCAAATTTGGTCCACAAGTGGGCTATTACTAAATAAAGTTTGCGAGTGAATTTGACGTCAATCCGTTAAGGGGTTTTAAATTTATGGCATTTTGAATTTTTTGTTCGTGTTCTAACTTCCGCAATTTTTAAGATATCGGGCTCAAATTTGGTCCACAAGTAGAATGTGGGTAAGCTAAGCATCAGTTCGAGGCTGACGAGAATCTGTCACGGGGTTCAAAACTAATGCCATTTATTTTTTTAAATTTCCTGAACTAATTATTTATAGTCAATGCATTGCAAAATGCGTTATAGTCAATGCGTTAAGTTTGACTAAAACTACTCAAATCTTTTGCAAGGTAAAATAAACATCCAGTTGTAGTGGATATCGAATTTGGTGAAGATTCGTAAAGTGGTTCAGATTGTATAAGACATTGAATTTTTCAAAAAATCTCTGTATGTTCTCTAGCTGCCACAATTTTTTAGATAATGAGCTTAAACAGTTTTTGACGAATAAAGCAATGAAAAATGACGATCGGTATTGACTTTAAGCGAAATACATAAAGCGCTTTAGATTTTATAGAATTTTGAATTTTTGAAAATTTTTGTTTTCGTTCTTATTTTAATTTGTATTTAAAATAAGGATGCAAAATAGAACTTCTTCGTCAATAATTTTTATCTTTCGCAAAGCTTCCTCTATGAGGAAGCCAAAAATAAAAGATGAAAATTAATGAAGAATCAATGTGCAAAGTTCTACTTTGCATCCTTTTTTTTAAGATATCTGTACTAATTATTTATAGTCAATGCAATAGTTAACAACAGTTATCACAACAAAGAGTATATTTTTTTTTAATTTAGCGATAGATGCGAGGTACTATGAATAGTTTTTTTTCTATGAATAGAAGTATGAAAGTTATTTTATCGATTTTAGCTTCTTCATAAAGGAAATTTTATAAACATTTAAATGCAATGAGGAAACAATGTGCAAAGCTCTACTTTGCATCCTTGTTTTGTATACGTAAATAAATCTTGCGTTTATATTTAATTTTTTTGCTTTCTGGCAACATTTGAATTGATTTAGAGTGAGTTGATCAAAGTCAGAGTAAAATGTTGATTTTAAAAAAATTCAAAATGCCATGTAATCCGAACCACTTTACCGATCATCATAAAATTTGGTACATACCAGCGCTGAATATTTTTGTTCGTCTGTAGAACATTTAAATTAATTTGGTCACTTTTTACATGAGTTAGAGAAAAATCTACATTTTTAGAAAAATTGGATATCCCATAAAAAGTTGTCATTTTATTATAACGAACTAAAAGTTCTTATGCACAAAATATTATATTAAATTTAGTGTAAAATGGTGATGACATTTTTTTAAAATTAATTTAATTTCGCAATTGTAATTTAATTTTACTTTGCCCGTTTACGAAAAAAAAAAAAATAGAATCACTGTTAAAAAATATTCAGTAGTGATTCCAAAAGCTCATTTCTCTGAGGAATCGCAAATTAATGAACTTTCTCATAAAGTTGTGTGAAAGGTGAAAAATAATAAGGAAACATTGTAGAAAAGTACGACTTTACACTTTTTTTTTTGCACTCTTCGTTCGCTGGGCGCAATGTAATGATTCGCTTTGGCATTCGACCTACAAGGCAAGAGAATCTCGGGAATAGATCGGGCGATAATTGGATTTCCAGAGAGGAGCGTGCATCCGTGCAATACGTGTCCACGCTCTCGAAATCCTCTCACTCTTTATATCATCATCTCTCTTTCTCACTTAGCTTAGCTTAGCTGAAACGGTCTGCTCGTGTACTCTTCAAGTCCGGGGTCTTGCGGGGCTACGGTACACGCACGCGGCACTATAATACAGGCATTCCATATCAGTTGGTCCACCAAAAAAAAAAAAAAGAAATCCTGAAAATTTTTCTAAAAATCAGATTTTATAATTCCAACTATTTTATTTAATTGTGTAACGGGACAAACCCTTGTACATAGTTGAATTTTAGATACGACTACAGATAACAATAGTATAATATAATATCACATCGCAGTAAATCATAATCTCTAGTTCAACTCATATAATATAATTCAATAACATAATTTATAAATATAATTCATAATATCATTCCATAACACAATATATAAAATATAA
The DNA here is from genome assembly GCA_963970395.1 of Ephialtes manifestator. Taxonomy (NCBI): domain Eukaryota; kingdom Metazoa; phylum Arthropoda; class Insecta; order Hymenoptera; family Ichneumonidae; genus Ephialtes; species Ephialtes manifestator. Next base: position 592,449 of record OZ019968.1, on the reverse strand, counting down.
CTCATAATATCCTTCCAAAAGTTCAAATTGCTATTTAAATTTAAATATTACAATCTTTTCAAAAAAATTTTGGCTGTACTTTTCAATCATTTGTTATTTTAACTAAAACATTAATATCTCAAAAATGGTTTACGCTATGTACAATTTAAAAAAATGAAAATATGCAGTTTTTAATGACCTATATATAAAATGATCATTTGTTCAAATTTAATTACGTAATTTTGAACGATATTAATGGCAAAATAAACAAAAAAAATCGTGTTTTAATTTTCTATTTTTATATTAAGTTAGACATGACAAATTTTAAGGCTGAAATTATTTTATGGACCAGGAATTTAAACAAAATTGATGGACATTTTTTTTTTTTTTTAATTACGAATATGGCCGTCGCTTTTGATCAAATTTGAAAAACATGAAGCAATTGCGAAAAAATCCTGATAATTTTTCTAAAAATGAGATTTTATATTCCAACCATTACAAATATTTTTTAAAAATTGTTGCTTGTACTTTTCAATCATTTATTATTTTAACTAAAACATTAATATCTCAAAAATGGTTTACGCTATGTTCAATTTGAAAAAACGAAAATATGCAATTTTTAATGGCCTATAAAATGGTAATTTGTTCAAATTTAATTACATAATTTTTAACTATATTAATGGCAAAATAAACAAAAAAATCGTGTTTTAATTTTCTATTTTTATATTAAGTTACACATGACAAAATTTTCGGCCGAAATTATTTTATGGACCAGGAATTTGAACAAAATTGATAGACATTTTAATTTTTTTTTAAATTATGAAAATGGCTCTGTCTTTTGATCAAATTTGAAAAACATCAAACAATTGCGATAAAAAATTTGTTTTTACAAATAATATTAATATCTCAAAAATGATTTGCGCTATGTATAATTTAAAAAAATGAAAATATGCAGTTTTTAATGGCCTATAAAATGATCATTTGTTCAAATTTAATTACATAATTTTGAACGATATTAATGGCAAAATAAACAAAAAAAATCGTGTTTTAATTTTCTATTTTTATATTAAGTTAGACGTGACAAATTTTAAGGCCGAAATTATTTTATGGACCAGGAATTTGAAGAAAAATTGATAGACATTTTACTTTTTTTTTAAATTACGAAAGTGGCTCTGTCTTATGATCAAATTTGAAAAATATGAAACAATTGCGATAAAAAATTTGTTTTTACAAATAACATTAACATCTCAAAAATGATTTACTCTATGTACAATTTAAAAAAATGAAAATATGCAGTTTTTAATAACCTATAAAATGATAATTTCTTCAAATTTAATTACATAATTTTTAACGATATTAATGGCAAAATAAACAAAAAAAAATCGTGTTTCAATTTTCTATTTTTATATTAAGTTAGACATGACAAAATTTTCGGCCGAAATTATTTTATGGATCAGGAATTTGAACAAAATTGATAGACATTTTCATTTTTTTTTAAATTATGAAAATGGCTGTCTCTTTTGATAAAATTTGAAAAATATGAAACAATTGCGATAAAAAATTTGTTTTTGGCTAATAGAAGGACCAACTGATGTGGAATGACTCAGTATACACTGGAATAGAACGAGACTCCCTACGTTGCTTCCTCTACTCTTGCACCCGCGAGGACGCGATGCTCGTGGCCATGCCTTCTACTATACGGCTGCCTATATATGTATATATCTATATACACATACACACGTATATATATATATATATACACATATAGTTATACTATACTTACCTGCGCAACGAGGGAATCGTTCCTTCCTGCATCGAGTCGTTGACACCGCTTTGAACCTAACTCGTTCTTCTTCCCTATACCTTCTTTATTCATTATGCATTCACCATTGCTACACTTTTTTTTTGTTGCATTGCTTTGACATAATATTAGGATTTTAAAGATTTTCGGGTTTTTTTATTTTTATAGAATTTTCTAATTTTTTTGTTATTCAAATTTTGGCACAATATTTTTGTTTCTGCATTTTTGTTATTCAAATTTTGGAACAATATTTGACAGTATTCGAAATTTAAGGAAACTAGAATTTATTCTGATTTATAATGGTGTTAATTGTACTGGAATTTAAATTGTAGTCACAAAATCTAGTATAATGTAAGAAACTGGAAATTTCGGTACTTTACAATATAAAAAAATCAACGTCATTAAAAATGCTCAGAACTGCAGCTTTATTTGAATTTTCTTTTTTTAAATGCAGAACTGCAGCTTTTATTTGAAAATGTTCCATTTCTTTAACAATTACTACGGAATTTACATTCCTTCAAGATTTTACAGGCAATTTATTTGAAAAAAATAAGGACCCATTTTTTGCTTTGAAAAATAAATATTGAAACTTTCTCCTTAATCTTATGCCAGCATTTCTTATAAAATTTTATAAAAAGAAATAATTTTTATTGCATCCGTTCGAAAGTTTAGAGGCTTTTTCATAAGCACTGGAAGTTGAAATTAAGAGATTATAAGTATGAAGTGAATTACAGCATAAATGTTTATTTTATTAAGTAATGAAGTCATTACGGTAGTTCTTAAGAAAATTATTCTACAGAAAATGTACGTTGCAGTTATGATGGGAATGTAAGGGGGGGAAACTCGCAGAAAACAGAACGTAATAGTCTCAATAAATCATACTTAAGGAAACAAACTATTCAACTCATCACGTGTTGGGGGGAACGAACGTTGATTTTGTATTACATTTGTATCCTCAATTATAATTCTTTCATCTTTCTGAAGATCCATAATTTTGCTGAGAATTAAAAAAAATTAATTAGATTTTTAAAACTGTTCTTTTGAAATCATTTGAATAAATCCTGAACATTTAAATATCTGCAGTCTTACCTTTCTAATAATAAATCTTGTTTATTTGTACACTATTAAATTTTTTTTTACATAAACAAAAAATTAAGTATCTGTTCCTTCTGAAATTCCACAGAATGGCTTTAAAAAGAATTCGCAAAGAACATCTCTTCCCTCCAATTTAGTAAATACTCAACGTTCGCAGTTAAATATTTATTATACCAATTTATACACAAAAACTTGCAGAGTACTGATGCAATAAATTCCAAGCAAATTATTTTTACATTGTCTCTTGTTGTGTATTAATAAAAAAATGAAGCCTATTTCCCTTGCATAGAAACAGAAAAGTCGTAGACCTCCTCGATGATTCTACACTCACTTTTGCTTCCTCATAGAGGAAGCTTTGTTTTCGTGAAATTTTTTTTTCGAGATTTTCATGTCAGCACACTCAGAATGGTCTAAAACGTCGAGAAAAGTGGTTTAGAAAAAATGTGTGTGTGTGTGTGTTTGTGTGTGTGTGTGTGTGTGTGTGTGTGTGTGTGTGTGTGTGTGTGTGTGTGTGTGTGTGTGTGTGTGTGTGTGTGTGTGTGTGTGTGTGTGTGTGTGTGTGTGTGTGTGTGTGTGTGTGTGTGTGTGTGTGTGTGTGTGTGTGTGTGTGTGTGTGTGTGTGTGTGTGTGTGTGTGTGTGTGTGTGTGTGTGTGTGTGTGTGTGTGTGTGTGTGTGTGTGTGTGTGTGTGTGTGTGTGTGTGTGTGTGTGTGTGTGTGTGTGTGTGTGTGTGTGTGTGTGTGTGTGTGTGTGTGTGTGTGTGTGTGTGTGTGTGTGTGTGTGTGTGTGTGTGTGTGTGTGTGTGTGTGTGTGTGTGTGTGTGTGTGTGTGTGTGTGTGTGTGTGTGTGTGTGTGTGTGTGTGTGTGTGTGTGTGTGTGTGTGTGTGTGTGTGTGTGTGTGTGTGCGTGTGCGTGTGCGTGTGCGTGTGCGTGTGCGTGTGCGTGTGCGTGTGCGTGTGCGTGTGCGTGTGCGTGTGCGTGTGCGTGTGCGTGTGCGTGTGCGTGTGCGTGTGCGTGTGCGTGTGCGTGTGCGTGTGCGTGTGCGTGTGCGTGTGCGTGTGCGTGTGCGTGTGCGTGTGCGTGTGCGCGTGCGCGTGTGCGTGTGCGTGTGCGTGTGCGTGTGCGTGTGCGTGTGCGTGTGCGTGTGCGTGTGCGTGTGCGTGTGCGTGTGCGTGTGCGTGTGCGTGTGCGTGTGCGTGTGCGTGTGTGCGTGTGCGTGTGCGTGTGCGTGTGCGTGTGCGTGTGCGTGTGCGTGTGCGTGTGCGTGTGTGTGTGTGTGTGTGTGTGTGTGTGTGTGTGTGTGCACAATTTTTTGTTAGCACGATAGCCGTCGCAATTTTTAATATATCGCGCTCAAATTTGAACCACGAGTAAACTGTCGTTAAACAAGGTATGGGATTGAATTTGGAGTTAATCCATCACGGTGTTAAAAATTTATGGCATTTTGCCATAAATTCCCGCAATTTTTATGACATCCGGCTCCAACTTGGACCAGAAGTGGACTGTTATCAAATAATGTTTGGGATTAAATTTGGTGTCAATCCGTTAAGGGGTTCACAATTTACGGCATTTAACAATTTTTTGACATTTTTTGTTCGTGCTCTAACTTTTGCAATTTTTAAGATATCGGGCTCAAATTAGGTCCATAAGTGGCCTGTTATTAAGTAAAGTTTGGGAGTGAATTTGACATCAATCCGTTAAGGGGTTTAAAATTTATGGCATTTTGAATTTTTTGTTCGTGCTCTAACTTCCGCAATTTTTAAGATATCGGGCTCAAATTTGGTCCACAAGTAGAGTGTGGGTAAACTAAGCATCAGTTCGAATCTGGCGAGAATTTTTTTAAACAAGGCTGCAAAGTAGAACTTTGCAAATTGCTTCCTCATTATTGTTGGATTTTTACAAAGCTTCCTCTATGAGGACGCCAAAATAGATTAACATGCTTCCTCATAGAGGTAGATTTGTAAAAATCCAACAATAATGAGGAAGCAATTTGCAAAGTTCTACTTTGCAGCCTTTTTGCTATGTATTCACAAATGGCAATTTTCGTTTTTCATTTTTCAGAATATATTCTCAATTATTTATTTTTGGCCTCCCGCTATGACGATCTCGCATGTCAGATTCATTATTAATCCTGAAGCTGAAGCTATCTCTACTACTGTTATGAGAATGATGATGATGATGATGATGATGCTGTTGGTGCTGCTGCTGGCAATGTTTTGCTATGAGAGAAAGAGAGAGAATTAGAGAAAGATGCTCGGAAAGGCCGTCAAACAGCTTAATGTTGGCGCGTGCGTTCACCCGAGTCGCGAGAAGCGCATAAGCTATAACCATGAGACGAGTTTGCTTCTTCTGGAACAACAGCAAAGCGCTCTCTGCTCGGACTGCAACGACATAGTCCTACTATTACGAGTATACAAGTGGAAGTAGGCCACTCGTGAAGAATATAATTCTTGTCACCGCGTACACGCGTCTTGACCAATTATAAAATCTTGATATGCACTGGTTCCTCTACAATATTTCTCCGAGTGAGAAAACCCACTTGACAGTTGGAACGCGACATCTACTTCACTAAAAAATACCGGCCACTTTTACACCAGAGATCAGCAGTCTTGCAATTTTTCTTAATTAGTAAAAACAGATTTTTTTTATGCTAGTTAAAAAAAAATGTTTTGCCAATTCTACTTAATTTAAGTTTGATTGCAACATTTTTCGGCCATTTCTATTTTGGTTATTATATTTTTACTTTTACTTTTGCATCAGAGATCAGCAGATTTTCAATTATTCTTAATTAGTAAAAACACATTTTTTAAAAATGTTAGTTACAAAAAAATGTTTTGCTCATTCTATTTAATTTAAGTTTGATTGCAACATTTTTCGGCCATTTCTATTTTGGTCATTATATTTGTACTTTTACTTTTTTTTAAACTTTTGCACCAAAGATCAACAGATTTGCAATTTTTCTTAATTAGTAAAATCAGATTTTTTGTTATGCTCGTTCAAAAAAATGTTTTGCTAATTCTGCTTAATTTAAGTTTGATTGCAACAGTTTTGGGCCATTTCTATTTTGGTTATTATATTTTTACTTTTACTTTTATTTAACTTTTGCACCAGAGATCAACAGATTTGCAATTTTTCTTAATTAGTAAAATCAGATTTTTTGTTATGCTAGTTACAAAAAAATGTTTTGCTAATTCTACTTAACTTAAATTTGATTGCAACATTTTTGGGCCATTTCTATTTTGGTTATTATATTTTTACTTGTACTAGGAATTTATTACATCTCTAGGCTAATAAATTATTTCTTCACTTTGTTTATAAGTTGATAGATCTTTTAATTTGATTTCACAGACAAATTTGAGTTAATTTTTGTATTTTTGAGAAAAAAATGTTGTCCCCTAACGTACACATAATTTTTACTGCTAATTTAACTAAACACTTTTTTTTATAAAACTAGAAACTGCTCAAAATATTTCTGCAACATCGTGAAAAAGTTTCTGTGTATACACATGTAGATACATTTTCTCAATCCAAAAACAGGCAGCGAATTTTTTTCGTCAATCTTGCAGAAAAATTTGATTCATTTTCTATTCTATTTATATATCAACAAATTATTTTTGATCTTTTTTTTGTAAAACTAAAAACGGACCAAAATTTGTTTTATAATATTAACGAGAAAAAGTAGAGAAAAGTAGAGAAGTTTCTGTGACATTTGCGGGCAAAAAATGTGTATAAAAAGTACAAAAACTTCCATTCAGTTTTTATTGCTTGTCGACATTGTTTTGCATTCCGAATATGACCTCGATTTGCGGACAACGCGGTTATCGTGAAATTGGCGGTATTTATGAAGTGTCGATAGCTTCTTTAGTGCATGAAATTGAAAAGTAACCGTATCTGGATAATTTAGGCCAATTTTGCAAAAAACGGCTCGTTACAAACTTGACTACACACTTTGTTGTCTTGTTATTTTGTTCGTATCGTTAAGTGTGGCGGTAGCGTCTCGACACCAACAACTTAAAAAGAATTGGCGCGAAGATAGTAGTAGTAGTACGCGTTTAAACTTTACACTTTCATTTCTTATCTTTCCTATTTTTCTATTCTATTTTTAAACTATTGTAGATATCTCTTTTTAAAAAGCCTAATTACCTTAAGTATTGTTAATACATAAAGTGCAAAGTTTATCTAACATTTTAATATTCAAAAGAAAATTAATGAATAAATGAATTTTAATAACCAATAATTAAATGTTGATGAAATTTCACAAAATATTATGGAGGTTCGTCTTTAATTTATTATTTGCATGAAAAAATAAGTTATGCATTAAATATTTGAAAATATATAACGATGAAGATTTACAAACATGGAAAACTTTTACTATCATTGATGTTTTTTTTTTTTTGAAATCTGTTTTAACGAGCTTATTTGTATGAAATAGTTAAACGGTAATTACTTGTATTTTGATGCGACGTAATACACGCGATGGAGTTACGCACGCGATTTTCTATAGCCTCGTCCATTGAGACGATATTGACTGCAGTGTTGTAATATTAATGTTTACGATGCTTCTTTCAAGGACCAGCGAACTCGTGGCACTGGTCGCTCTCTCCAGTACTCTCTTCCTGTTTCTCCATACGCGGGATCTTCACTCGCGTCTCAGGGAAATGGAGGTCCGTCTTCAACCTGGCGAGGGCGAGCCTCTTTCCGGAAATCAACTTTCATCCGGTGAGCTTATTTTACTACGAGTCATCTAGATTAATTATTCAACAGAGCTCGTAAATTCTCACAGAAATTTCATATTATTTCACATATTTGACTAGCAAGAGTTCTTCATGAGTTATTCGACAATCATTTATTTAATAGCCATTAGTTTGCAATTATTTGCTGCTTCTTATTATAAATTTTTTAAAATTCTTTATGAATAATATTTTGAAAAAAAAATCCAGGCATATAATTGGAACGCTGGAAAATGAATAGAAGATCGAACTATGTACATTTTTTTCATAATTTTATGTAAAATTTTGTTCAAATTAATTTTGTTGGCAGTATTTTAAAAAAACTTTTAAAAAAGTTAAAAGTGAAAAGCTTATTTTTCTATGAGTCATTTAGATTCGTTATTCAACAGAGCTCGTAAATTCTCAGAGAAATTTCATATTATTTCACATATTTGACTAGCAAGAGTTCTTCATGAGTTATTCGACAATCATTTATTTAATAGCCATTAGTTTGCAATTATTTGCTGTTTTTTGTTATAAAATTTTCAAAATTCTTATCATTTGTAAAAATGATTTTTTATTTTTTATTTTTATGGATAATATTTAGAAAAAAAATGTAGGCATATAATTGAAACGCTGGAAAATGAATAGAAGATCGAACTATGTATATTGAATTCATTTTGTTAGCAGTATTTAAAAAAAAAAATTTTTAAATAGTATAAAGTGAAAAGCTTATTTTACTAGGAGTCATTTAGATTCATTATTCAACAGAGCTCGTAAATTCTCAGAGAAATTTCATATTACTCACATATTTGACTAGCAAGAGTTCTTCATGAGTTATTCGACAATCATTTATTTAATAGCCATTAGTTTGCAATTATTTGCTGCATCTTATTATAAATTTTCCAAAATTCTTATTAATTGTAAAAAAGATTTTTTAAAAATCTTTATGGATAATATTTTGAAAAAAAAAATACAGGCATATAATTGGAACGCTGGAAAATGAATAAAAGATCGAACTATGTACATTTTTCTCATCATTTTTCGTAAAATTTTGTTTAAATTAATTTTGATAGGAATATTTTTTAAAAACTTTTAAAAAAGATAAAAGTGAAAAGCTTATTATATAAATTCTCAGAGAAATTTCATATTATTTCACATATTTGACTAGTAAGAGTTCTTCAAAAGTTATTCGACAACCATTTATTTAATAACCATTAGTTTGCAATTATTTGCTGCTTCTTATTATAAATTTTTCAAAATTCTTATTAATTGTAAAAAAGATTTTGAAAAAATATTTATGGATAATATTTTGAAAAAAAAAAAATACAGGCATGTTGGAACGCTGGGAAATGAATAGAAGATCGAACTACGTACATTTTTCTCATAATTTTTCGTAAAATTTTGATTAAATTAATTTTGTTAGCAGTATTTTAAAAAAACTTTTAAAAAAGTTAAAAGTGAAAAGCTTATTTTACTATGAGTCATTTAGATTCATTATTCAACAGAGCTCGTAAATTCTCAGAGAAATTTCATATTATTTCACATATTTGACTAGCAAGAGTTCTTCATGAGTTATTCGACAATCATTTATTTAATAGCCATTAGTTTGCAATTATTTGCTGCTTTTTGTTATAAATGTTTTAAAATTCTTATTAATTGTAAAAAAGATTTTTAAAAAATCTTTATGGATAATATTTTGAAAAAAAAATACAGGCATATAATTGGAACGCTGGAAAATAAATAGAAGATCGAACTATGTACATTTTCTCATAATTTTTCGTAAAATTTTGTTTAAATTAATTTTGTTAGCAGTATTTAAAAAAAACTTTTAAAAAAGTCAAAAGTGTCAAGCTTATTTTACTATGAGTCATTTAGATTCATAATCCAACAGAACTCGTAAATTCTCAGAGAAATTTCATATTATTTCACATATTTGACTAGCAAGAGTTCTTCATAAGTTATTTGAAAATCATTTATTTAATAGCTATTAGCTTGCAATTATTTGATGCTTTTTGTTATAAATGTTTCAAAATTCTTATAAATTGTAAAAAAGGTTTTTCAAAAACCTTTATGGATAATATTTTGAAAAGAAAAAAAATGTTTTCGGTCTGTTTTTTGTTTAAATTAATATGAAATTCATATATCGTGTCGAAAAAAAAATTATGATAATAATTTTTTAATATTTTGTCCAAAAAGTAGGGATTCACAAAAATGGCTATAACTTAAAAAATTAATAAAATTTTGACACCAGCTTGGGCTCGTTTTCTTCGTAATGAATTAAGTTTCAAAACGGTACATAGTGAATTAGTATTCTTCAAAATTTGAATTTTGTACAAATTTTGTACTTTAAAGTAGTGAAAGTTGAAATAATTTCAACTTTCCATAACTTTGAAACGAAATATGACAGTACCATAATTTTAATGGTAGTTTTGAACGTAAGATAGTTTTGAAAAATAAACGAAAATAAAAGAAAAGGGTTAATCCTCGTTAAAATATTACGTAGTGAATATAATAGCGCTCCATCAATGTTGATGATAGCTTAATGGCCTTTCCCATGGAGTTGTAGGAAGTCTCGAGGTTCGTCAGACTCTGAAGAAACTCTTCGTCTTCATCTTCGTCAACTTGGAATTATGATGGTTGCCCTTGAAACTAGCATGTCGTATAAATCTCTTGATTCTTCTTTCCTCTCTTATTGGCATCCTCTTGTTCCTTGAATCTTCCTCTCTTTTTCTCACTCAACATTTCTTCTTCCTATCATTTTCTCTCCCTTTACCATCTCGATTTTACTGAGGTATAACAGTAGACGATATATACCGCATACCGAACTGCACGAAGCTCGATTCCGAAGGGAGTCTCGATCTCCCTTTCCGCCCCATTACCATCGAATGCCTCGTCGACGATAATCGCAGGAAATATATTTCCTCGAGCCAAGGAGTTTGACGACCCTAACTTCGTATCCATCCGTGTCTAGTTCTTCCGACAAAAATGTTCTATGAACGTCTGTCGCTGTCCCCACGGAATTTCCATATTCTCCTCTCATTTCCGTTCTTCGTGTAATAATAAAATAAGTATAGACTCGGTGTGAAACAAAGATCGGCAGGTTTTAAAGCTTCTTCAATTATCGCTCAATTCGCGATTCCCAGTGAACTCGGGAATTTAAAGTAGTTTGTGAAACGTAAAAAAAAATTGCCGGTTTTAAATATAATTGTTCTTGACGATTTATTAACGATTTTTTATATATATTTTTTTTAACATCTCAAAAATTGTTAGAAAATTAGTAGGAAGAAAAAATCGGCAATTCCTATAGCTGCCGATTTTTTTCGACATCTCAAAATTGAAGAAAATAAATCGGCAATTTCAATTTCTGCCGATTTCTTTCTACATTTTTTAATTGACGGGAAAAAATCGGCAATTTCTATTTCTGCCGATTTTTTTCGACATCTTAAAATTGAAGAAAAAATCGGCAATTTCAATTTCTATTTGATAGTGTCGTGACATACATAAATTTCAATTTCTGCCGATTTCTTTCTACATTTTCAAATTAAACGAAAAAATCGGCAACTTCGGCCGATTTCTTCCAACATTTTTAAATCGACGGGAAAAAATCGGTAGTTTCAGTTTCTGCCGATTTTTTTTTTCGACATGTGAAATTTGATGAAAAAAATCGGCAATTTCAATATCCGCCGATTTTTTAAAAAACATTTTCTAATTGAAGAATAAAATGAAATCCCAATGGAATGAACAATTTGAAATGCGAAAAATGTTGTCCCCACGTAATTCGCATATTTTTATCTTAATTTCCATTCCCCGTGTAATAATAAAATAATAATGGAGTCAAGAGCCACGAAGCGCCGTCGGTTGACTGCGACCATCGTACTCTCTATTATTAGCTACTAATTGCGCGTGTTTAATTGCCACGTTGTAATCGATCGGTGACGGTGACTGATTAAAAGCAACGCGGGCCAGTCTGAAGTACAAGTCAAGAGAGAATTCTCGGGTATAAATCGCAGAGGAGATGGAACCGTAGACTAATTAGCGAGAATCGTGATTGCACGCAAATGAGGCTTTCGTTACCGTTACCAATTCGCGGGAGTGATGTTCTGTTGCCTGAGGTAGCCGTTGTTCGCGCTGCTGACGTTCGCGCTTCTTCTCCACTTCGTCTCTCTATCCTATTTCCTTTTTTGTTCCTTTACGCAAGTAAGTATTTTCTGCCTCGTGTAGTATAGTAAACCGTACCACGTTGTAGCAACGCTCTCACCGTCGTCAAGGGTCACGAATGCCGCTGCTTGGACGCACTACACACATTCTATGTACACACGATAAAAGCCCAACAAAACCGACCACTGGCTAACCTATACAATCACTGGATGAACGTACACATCTTGGCGCAATATGCCCTACGTTATGAATCTCGGTTATGCTCAGTCAGCAGAGCGACTTGAAATGAGCAACAACGACGGAAAAACGTGGTTCCGCGCATATTTGCATGGATGAGGTTTTTTATTTTATTTTATTATAAGTGAAGAGAAGAGCCTCGAGGCTTGTTTCGAGTTGCTGCATCGTAAGTATCGTCCTACATTCAACTTGAGAATATTTATTTCTTTGCCACACTGAAAAAGAAAAATTTTGCAATCGTTCTCAACTTCAATTTAGTTATTAACGATTTTTGCGAATTTTATAATTTTTTTTATTCGTGGGAGTGATTTTGTGGAATAAACTCCCGAAAAACGCATAAATCTAAAAACATAACTGCATTGCAACTCTGAAATTCTACATAAAAAACAGACTGTACAGAGTCCAATTTGGAACGAGAAACCTCGGATTCGACATGAAGTAGAAGACTACAATGTCGATGAGAACAACAACTACTGGAAGAAGATGTTTCGACTACCCAGTCCCGAAGTGTATAAATGCAATGCCAAAATTAGAAAGAGTGAAACTATACAACTGTGATAATAATAACTATAAAGTCATTATAGACAGTTACGTGAAATTAGCTGGACGAGAAGCAGCAGAATCGATTTTAAACTAAATACAAACATTTCCGACCACACACAGTGGAGTAAACATTTAAAAAAATAGTATATTGCGGCCCGAGGGAGGGAAAACATATTTTCTTTATACCTCGGTCGAAAGTACGCATCTTTTGCACCTTTTTCGAGGCAGAAAGCTGAAGATTCGTGCATTGATAGAGCTACGCATACGTCAACAGCGGGAGCAAAAACTTTTTCATTCGCAATGATACGTGAAGTTGCTTTCATTACGTGTTTTGTTTACGCTAGTTGTGTACGCTTTATGTTACTAAGATATAACTTCGAAGTGACGGACATAAAATAAATCGATTATATTTAATTAAGTAATAAGTAATTAATTAACAAAATGATGTCAACTGACGAATCTACAGAATAAAATAAATAAAATAAAATGAGTTTATCCAACTGTTTACATTGGTTTCTTTTATTTGATGCCTGCCCCCCTGACTAGCAGCACTCGCTTCGCTCGTGCCGCAAATGTCGGGGGCAGGCAACAACTACTTTCGATGTAATATATACAATATTTTTCGTACTTTCGACCGGCTATAAAGAAAAATAGTATACTCTACACGGGCAGAAGTTTGAAAGCCCTGAAAGCATCGGGCATGGCGCGCAGTGCAGGAATTTCAAACTTTCTGCCCTAATAGTGTAATATACTATTCCATCCCGAGTATTGCACACGAAAATCCTCACTTTCCGTGCCGCAGTGACGTAAAAAACATTTCTAGAGACATACACACAAAGAACAAACACCCACTAACCTGGGAATAAACCTACACCCGGATAAACACGAACACAACAAAACAAGCATCATACACATAACCACACACAAGCGTGATGCACTTATCGTGGGCTACTGCAAATAAATTTCAAACTTCAAATTTTTTTTATTTTTTTAAATTTTATTTTACGAATTTCTCCTTTACCTTACATTATTACACAAGTAAGAATTCCATTTTTTTCCTGTTATTATCACCAAAATTGCAATCATTATTGCAATAAAGAACTGTTATTTTCTTCGTGATTATAGCCGTTATAATCACCGTTATCGTGAGTCCTAGGATCTGACCAATAGGGGGCGGTAAATGTTCCTGCAAAGGTGATCCTTGGGTTCGATTTCCATGGTGCCCTAAGATAATCGATTCGGCCTTAGGGCAATCGGCACCTTGCCAACACGGAAGTGCATCGATCAAGGGAATTGACGGTTCGATCGTCCAAGTATCAACAGCAGCAGCAGAAGAATCTGTACCCTATGTTAAACTGGACTCTGGTGCACTCGATGAGGAAGAAGCCGTGAAGAAATAGAAGCAACTTCGTAGCCAATAACAAACAGGACATCGAGCAGCTCTCCCCATAAAATATCGTCGGAGATTCGCCGAGATGGATCGTGACACTCGATCGGTAGAGTGCCGCGAGCAACTGTCAATGTATATAACACTGTAGAGCTGGGACACTTTATCAAGACACCTTTCTCCTTTCTCGCTCTTTCTACCGTTGGCTTTCCAAAACTGGACAACGACAACGACTCCTGGAGACGTCACAAGACAGTCTCTTTAAGGAAGTACAATTACGCGCGGAATTCTGCTAAAGCGTTTGCAATTAATTGCCGAGAGAAAGAGGAAGAGAATGCGGAGCCGATGTAGCTCTCGTTGACCCATCGTTCCGATGGTTTATGTTATACCTTGTATTTTCTTTCCAGTGCTTTATTCTAAGGGTCTAGTGATTTATGTAGTCTAGAGTGTTCATTCAACAGGATCTCATCGAATTTTCACCCCTAAATCTGCAGGTGTCGTTCAATATGTGCGTGCCTTTCGTGCTCAACCTCCGCCGATCTGATCATGTTTCGGAGAGCCGTCGCGGCTCGTTTTTTTATGGGTTGTCTATTTTATAAGGCCCTGCGATTAGGCGAGACTGGTTTGTTTGGGGATAGGGTGCGTTTTAGGCCAGTTTCGGCAACTCGGCGTGGCATTTTATGCACTGACTCGCTTTATGTGCCCTCCTTCAGGACCACTACATTTGAGAGGTCGTTTATTGTTGCTGGGTCGAGGTTTTGGAACTCGCTGCCCCGGATGATCACAGATGCTCCGTCGCTGGAGGTTTTTCGCAGTTTATGCCATCGTTTTCTGATGGAGGAGGAGGGACGTGAAGCGGTTCGGTAGTGTTACGTTAATTCCTTTTCAATGTTCATTTAATCCGGTCGTCAGAATCACTGTGTATTTATTTATTTATTTATTTTACACTGGACGGAACAAGCCCTTGAAAATTAATACAATGCTGGCAAAAAGGAAACCGGACTAAATTACATAATGGAATATAAATGAAGATATAACAATACAAATATAAATTAACATAAAAATTTAAAAAAAAAATAAAATAAAATAAAAATAATTTAAAAAAACAGCGAAAACAGAGTGGCCACGCGAACTAAACCTGCTCAATTTGCTCAATATAGTTGCTCAATGAGCTCACAAAAGTAGACAATGGACGGTCAAAAAAATCAACAAAAGTCACGGCAACGTTGCCATTTCTGAACATCCGCGAGAGCGGTTCATTTATCCCATAATTCGTTCTGTGGAACCGTACATGAAAGACTGAGTGATTGCGCACATTACGCATGGGTGCCGATATAGTGACGCTAGCCAATAATTCTGAGCAATTAATCGTTCCCTGAATAATTTTATAGAGCATAATGAGCTCTGCCTTAAGCCTACGTGATGAGAGTGTACCTATCATCAGCTCAGTACGCAAGAAATTCAAGTAGTGCCCATCAGTTATTCTGAATTTAAAGAACAAATAGCGGACAAATTTGCGTTGCACACGCTCAACCGCATCAATATGCGACTGATAAAATGGCGCCCAAATAACTGAGGCATACTCAAGTATGGGACGAACAAGAGCGCAGTATTCTTTATATATTCATTGCCTCTTCGGTATGTTTCATGTATTTGTGCTGGCTCTCAGGAGACTTTGTCCTAGAGCTTTATTTTCAATAAATAATAATAATAATAATAAATCGGTTCCAAATGAATAAAAACAAATCTTGAAATTTTTAAAGATTTATTCCACCCTTAACCAACACTCAAGAGGGTTGAATTTTCCCATTTAAAATACATAGGGTTTTCTGGTGTTCGCGGTGAATATTTTATTGTAAGACTAATTAATGATCGAAAAATCTGAAACTTACACAAATTACTCTTTGAATATACTACTATATGGAAAAAAAATCACCAATCTCCTACTCTTAAGATTTTGTATAAATTGCTTGTTCTACAGCATTGAACATATTTAGATAAAAATTTCACGAAAACTTTGAAGGAAGCAAAGAACGATCGAAAAACTAAAGTAAATATTTTTTCAATGCTGTTGAGTAAAATTAGATTTTAAAAAATACAAAATTATATCCAAATGAGATAATTTATACGAAATTTTTCAGATTTTTCAAACGCGAATTAGACCCACAATGAATGAAAAAAAATGTTATAAAATTCCAGGATTTGTTTTTGTTGATTTTGGAACTGATTTTAGCAAATCAACCTAAAATTGGCAGGTTTTTTTCTGCCAAGTTTATCCGTTTATGCTTATAATTTCATATCAAGGGTTTGTCTGGCCCAAGTTATAATAAATAAATAAGTTTGATATACTCAAGTTTGTATTACCATTTTACGGATATAAGCAATATACGGTCAGAAACCATGTCCATGAAGGCAGAAATATATATAAATGTATTCTGGAACATCCTTTAATCATTCGCGCTTCTCTGGCTATTGCAACATTGTAAGAAACTCGTTGAAGGCGAATCAAAAAATGGCCCGAATATCGCTGAACCAAATCCTCGAAGCGTGTATTTTCTATGCACTTGTTGGTGCATTAAAACTGGGAGCATATCAGCCACGGCCATAATCTAATATCGTGCGTCCCTGAAAAAAAAAATCGCATCGTGAAAATCAGGTCAGTGTGGAATACAATGGGAAATGCGTATGTATAGAGCGAAGCTTCGCAGCGATGAACATACGAACAAGTGGGATTATTGCATATAAAAAGAGGCGCAACGGTGCTGGTATACAACAGTGGAATAGATCGCGTGTATCTTAAGGCACAGATCGCACGCTGTTTTCATACGCTGCCGATTCGCGACGATATGGTCATGGACACGATTCTCGTGCGTCTCGTTCTTTGCCCATGTCGTCGACTCTGTAACTGAGAATATACCATTAATATCTTTTTCCTCATCGTGCTTCGAATACTTGCACTACATTCAACTGTTACTGTTACTATAAGCGTATAATGTAAATTACTGTCGTTAGACTCACCGAGCTCAACGAGTTCGTTTGCCGTAGCGATATATTACAAATTACGTATGTCAGGCGAGGCAAAATGGAATACATAAGGAAAATAGGATAATTGAGTTCCTCAGAATTTGAATTTTCAGGATATCCGAAGAAGCGAGTTATCCCGATATTTTGGCGAAATGGTATATTCGAAAAATTAGGTAGCCGACATTAAATTCCCTCGACAAAATCCCCTCGCATAAAATCCCTCCAGGATAAAATTCTTTCGGATAAAATCCCCTAGACAAATTTTCCCTGGATGAAGTTCACATGAACAATAGTATATTTTTTATTATTAAATTAAAATTTAATACATTCTGTCCATGGTATGGCTTCAATCGGCTTTTACCGACCTTCCCACCCTTACTCCTATCACTCCCTACCTGCACTTCACTTAAGCTAATCTAACTTTCCAATGCTTCGCTGCCGACATTAGCTACAATGTATCGCATTTGCCATGGGCACGGGGAAACTGCGGAAAATCTGTACCGGTACAGACGGCAATATATTCTTCTGATTTCCCGGTGTATTTACGAAAGTAACTTACTTAAGTGTAAATTCCGAGATCTCAGAAAAACTGACCTCCCGTTCACTGATTGATGTGCCAGCCGGTGCATGGCTAAACGGTCACCCATCCAAGTTATGACCGCAAACAATGCTGCTTAACTCGGGGGACCGCCGGAGCCGCACACCGACCGCACAACCACCAGTGTCGGTACGTGAACAATATATTTTTCTTTATACCTCGGTCGAAAGTACGTTCCTCCTGCATCGATTGTAAGGCAGAAAGTCTAACTTTAAGCATTGATAAAACTACACTCGCGCCCTCTGTAACAGCGGGAGCAAAAACTTACTCGCGCGCACCGATAGTGGCAGCAACGAGTCTCAATACACGAGACTCGTTGCTGCCGCCAGCCAGAATCATATAACCTCAAAACTCGTTTGGATTTAATTTGTGTTTTTGGCTGTTAGTTAATATAATGTACAAAGTAATATTGACTAAAGATTAATTTTAAAAAATCACAAATGAACGAAATGGATTCATTTGACGAAACCACGGACGAGAATGAGATTATCAAAGATTTTAATGCCGAAACGCAATTAATAGTACAGAAACGTTATAAAAAAAAATCTGCTGACAGATATACACTAGTCTATGAGACTATTTATTTATTTCTTTTGAAAACATGTGATTATACTTGTTTTTGTCGATATATTTAATGCTTGCCCCCCGATCAGCAGCATTTGCTTCGCTCGTGCCGCAAATTTCGGGGCAGGCATCAATACATTCTAAAACGTACATATATTGATTATAATAATACAATTCATCACCGTACTTTCGACCGGCTATGAAGAAAAACAGTATACACCACGCGGGCAGAAGTTTGAAATTCCTGCCCTTGTAGTGTAATATACTATTATTTCACTCAGTGCGTAGAACGCGGTTTTACGCACGCTTCGCGTGCGTCAAACGTCGTTTACACACCTCGTGAAATAAAATTTTGTACGATACTCATGCGAAAAACGTTTTTCTCACCTCCGGGCCGAAAGCGACAAGTTCCCGGTTTTCGGCTCCTTCGATGAGAAAAATCGTATACACTCCTCGGGCAGTAAATAAGAAAGCCTCAGATTACATGTTTGTCGTTGACAATTACATGTGATCTGAGACATTTCTTACTTTACTGCCCTAGGTGTGTAATATACTATTCTTAACTCGTGTGATTGCAACACTCGCCTTCGGCTCGTGCTGCAAATTCACACTCGTCAGAAAAAGTTTTTTCGCACTCGTATCGTAATGTACTATTGTGCTACAAAGGCGGAAAGTTGGGCATTACTGACGAGTGTGTTGGGCCCGATCGGCACTCGGGCACTTTTCGTCGATGCCTGACGAATGCCCGAGATGTGCACTTTTACGCCGCCGACAATGAAGAAAACCAACCAATTTTTTTTCCATTGTGCGTGTGTTTGTACGTGTGTGTGTGTGTGTGTGTGTGTGTGTGAGTGGGTGAGTGTGCAGAGTTCATGTTTTTACAATCTTTAGGTTCTTTAGGGGTTTTGTTAGGTTTCGTTCTTTAGGTCTTAGTTAGGTTTAGCTTTCTCTTTATTTCTTTCTCTAGGTTCCTAAAGTAGTTATTGAAGTAGTTTGCGTGTATTGGTTAAATTATTTGAACCTTTTACTACATTCTACTCTGCAACTATAATCACAAGATAAATAGTTTAGAAATTGTTTACAAATGATCAAACAATCGGATATTTCCTGATTGTGACTCTAAATGGGATAGCCCAAAAATCGGGCACTCTAAAAATCCGGGGAAAAACTGGCCATTCTAAATCATGGGGAAAAACGTGTGTTTTTTACTGAAAAGTAATAGATACAATCTTTGGTAGCTTCCTAGCGCCGTTATTCGTTTAAATATTCCGTTTTGCCCCGATTTTAACTGCCTACCGAGAAGGAAAAGAAACACCGGTATATAAACGGTGCGTGTTTTTCTATCATAATAATACATAGTATGCATACATACATATTCTCTAGAGTTGCCATTAATGATTCATAGCTCTTGCATTGTTTTGCAGCAGTTACGCACGAGAGGCCAGTGAACTTGATTGATCGAGTTTGATAGATCGCTCGAAGAATTTTCTATGACTGGACTGCGATCTTTATTGTGAACTATCGCTATCGACGAGAATGCAGCCAATGACCGACCAAGCCGGATAATGTAAAAGAAGCAGAAGTTCCCATCGGCATAATGCACCAAAAGGGCCTTCAGGACTTTGAGAGTGAGAGAGAAAAAGATCGTCGAAGCGTGGATAATCCTCGAGAGCTTCGTGATAACTCGAAGAGAGCTTGCTTCACCCTCTGCGCCTCTTTCTCATCGTTGTCCGCTTCTCATGCCGCACCCGCAAGAAATTCAGTGCGAATTGCCTCACTGCAATTTTCTCGTGGGTCGCTCCAAGGTCTATACGACTTGCTGAACTTGGACGAAGGCAATGGTTTAGAAACAACATCTATGGCCAAGCTACATCAAACGCAAGAACGAGAGTGTCTGAAACAAATTGAAAGACGCTACACGAATCGGAGAATTACGACACGGTCTCGGTTGAACTCACTTAAGGTGTGAGCGAGGAACGGAAATTAAGGAGTAATTTCCGGCCTTCAATCGATCGCAAATACCTGGAAAGTGTATATCGGCTTTGAACACTTCTATAGAGCACAACATGAATGAAAATGTCTGCACTTTTTTATGTGTATAAAGTTTATAATAAATCTATAGTACACCATTTTTTTTCTGCACAGAATTTACAATGCACGTTTTTTTTTTGTGTACGAAATTTACAATGCACGTTTTTTGTGCACAAAATTGACAATGCACAGATTTTTGTGTCCACAATTTACAGTAGTACACAGAATTTGTATTGAACACTATGTTTTTTGGAACGATATCGTACACAATAGGAATAAAAAATCTAATTGGCCATAAATCGACAGGACACAAAACAATAATACACTATAAGTTCTGATCACAAAAAATAGACCCTATGAATCTTGTGTTCAAAGCAATTCTGCACAAAGAAAATTGCGCTCAATACATTCTATGCACATCAAAATTGCACCTAAAAAAATCGTGTACTGTAAATCTTATGCGTGAAACAATTCTGCACAAGAAAAACTGTGCCCAATAAAAATGCACTATATATTTTGGACAGAAAAAATGGTGCAAATACTACAATCATGTACTCAAAATAAATGTGCACAAGAAAACGTGCGCCCAAAAAAAAAGGTGCACTACATTTTGTGCACAAAAAAGTGTTTTAATAAAACGTGTTGTTCTATAACGACCACAATAATGTTGTGCCTCATAAGAATGTAGCAAAAGTCGACATACACTTAAACAATACACAAAAAAATGCACTATACATTTTTGACAGAAAAAAGTGGTGCAAATACTACAATCTTGTACTCAAAATAAATGTGCACAAGAAAACGTGTGCCCCAAAAAAAAGTGCGCTACATTTTGTGCACAAAAAAGTGTTTTAATAAAACGTGTTGTTCTATAACGGCCACAATAATGTTGTGCCTCATAAGAATGTAGCAAAAGTCGACATACACTTTCCGTCCATGGGCAATGAATTTGTGGCGAGAAGAAATTTGCCACGGAAGTCACGTGAAAACAATCACCACGCCTTAGGGTTCGCAACAAACTCGGCCTCGCCTCGCCTTGACTCAGTTGACTCGGATTGGCGCGCGCGTTGCTCATCGGACCTTGCACTTGCCCGTTGCGTTGCACCAGGAGAAGAGAATGCACGTTGGTGAACGGTGCAATGGGCGCGAACCACGAGAGCACCTCATGGGAAAGATGAAAGTTCTTGCGGCTGGTCTGTCCTCCTCCGTCGGCGATTCTGTGGCCGCGACGTCTTCGTCGTCGTCGTCGTCCGGGCGTTCCGAGCAATTAGACGCCAAGATCGAGTTGTTCTTCTTCTCGTCAAAAGGATCGAGAGTCTAGCGAGCGCATAAATAGTCTCCACACTCTTTGAATTACTGTTGATCGCCTACATCATCATCATCATCATCATTATCATCATCATCCTCTTCTTCTTTTGTTTCATCGCTTCTTCAAGCGTCTCCGACCTCGCTTTCCCGAGTTCTGGGTCAACGGGTCTACTGATCCGGTAAACTCGCATCTATGAGATTCTACACGCTCGACGACACGTTTCTGTCACCGCAGATGCGGACACATTTTTTTTTTCTTCTTTTTTTTCCCATCTACGATCACAGGTCGTTGACAATGTTTTGCTCGAATCCCACAGACTACGAGACGCCGGCAGCATTTCTTCTTGTTGGAGGATGAAGCATCTTCATTTTGTTACGCGTTTTTTTTGTTGGATTAACGATGGTGAACTTAGCGGTAGTGGTTGTGCATTCCCAAGGAAAACTGTGCATTATGAGTTTTGTGCACTATACATTTTGAACAAAAATAAGTGTGCACTAACAACGTGTACATTATGAGTTATGTGCTGAAAATGTGTACGTTGTGAATTTTGTGCACCAAATGTGTACATTGTGAATTTTGTGCACAAAATGTGTACATTGTGAATTTTGTGCACAAAATGTGTACATTGCGAATTTTATGCACAAAATGTGTACATTGTGAATTTCGTGCACAAAATGTATACATTGTGAATTTTGTGCACAAAATGTGTATATTGTGCATACAATGTGTACATTGTGAATTTTGTGAACAAAATGTGTACATTGTGAATTTTGTGCACAAAATGTGTACAATGTGAATTTTGTGCACAAAATGTGTACACTGTGAATTTTGTGCACAAAATGTGTACATTATGAATGTTGTGCACAAAATTTGTACACTGCGAATTTTGTGCACAAAATGTGTACATAGTGAATTTTGTGCACAAAATGTGTACATTGTGGATTTTGTGCACAAAATGTGTACATTGTGAATTTCGTGCACAAAATGTGTACACTGCGAATTTTGTGCACAAAATGTGTACATTGTGAAATTTGTGCACAAAATGTGTACATTGTGAATTTTGTGCACAAAATGTGTACATTGTGAATTTTGTGCACAAAATGTGTACATTGCGAATTTTGTACACAAAATGTTTACATTGTGAACTTTGTGCACAAAATGTGTGCATTGTGAAATTTGTGCACAAAATGTGTGCATTGTGAAATTTGTGCACAAAATGTGTACATTGTGAATTTTGTGCACAAAATGTGTACATTGCGAATTTTGTACACAAAATGTTTACATTGTGAACTTTGTGCACAAAATGTGTGCATTGTGAATTTTGTGCAAAAAATGTGTGCATTATGAATTTTGTGCACAAAATGCGTACATTATGAAATTTGTGCACCAAATGTGTACATTATGAAATTTGTGCATAAAATGTGTACATTATAAATTTTGCACAAAAAACATGTGCATTATAAGTTTTTTGCACTATAAATTTAGAGTAAAAAAAACGTGTGCACAATATATGTTATGAATTTTATGCCCAAAAATGTGTTCATTCCGTGTTTAGTGCACAAAAACGTGTTCATTACGTATCTTTTGTGCAGAAAAATGGATCTTCGACCTTGCTTTGTCATGTTTTAGGTCAATGGGTCTGCGAATCCGATAAAGTTGCATCTATAAAATTCTACACGAACGACAACACGTTTTTGTCACCGCAGATGCAAATACATTTTTTTCCCCTCCCTCAACGATGTCACGTCGACAATTTTTTCCTCGCATCCCAGAGATTACAAGACGTCGGCATCGTTACTTCTTGTTGGAGGATGCAACATCTTCTTTTTTAGCATTGCAGAATTGACAATGTTGCACCGTACGGTAGTGGTCGTGCGATCCCACGGCAAGGAAGCTAAAGCTTCGGGTTTTATGATCAAACCCGAGACTCATCGCTGCAATACTTTCCCTCGAGATGGACGACGCTGAAGGATCGGCTCTCAAGCTGACCGGTACTGGCCAGAACAAACTATAGGCTAATACATAAGTTCCCGACGGTCAATCGAACTTCATGAAAAATTTTTTTTATCAATTTTACTCAAGCTGTTAAAAAAAAAATATAACAATTTTCAACTTCTCAACATTTTTTAGTATGAAAATAATTGAAAAATTCATTTAAAAAATGCCGGTAATCAAATAGAAGAAAAATATATAAAATTCTTTCGAAAGTTGAACTCAGATTTATGCGAATATAGTAGAAAATTTAAGGAGGCGGTAAGACTGACAGAAGAATGTGTTAATTAAGAAAACAAAGTATGTAATACTAAGAAGTATATAAAAATTGTTAAACCTATGTATAAAATTCTAAAGACGAATAGCCAAGAATGGCTAATAAATATCTATCTATATAAAATTCTTTCATGGAAATTAAAGATTATATTTCATAAAATATTTATATTTTAACAACATGCCAAATATGATATATTGAGCATTAAAAAGAGTTATTAAATGGGTCACCTCTTGGATATTTTTCTAATATTATTATATATAGTCTTTTAATAGATACTCTTGTCCATTTAACTCTGTGTAACCTAGACATTATTCAGTCACTCTTTAAGCAGTATATCAATATTTTTTTATTTATGCTTCCCTACGCAATAAATTCATGGCCGTAATTTTCCTTAAACCCTCAATTTTTGGCAAACAATACATTTTCATTGATATATTTTAAAGAAGATATTTCATGAAACATAAATTGATAATTATTAAAAAGAGTTATTAAATGGCCCACTTCTTTGGTCAATCACTTGGACCTTTTTCAAAATACACCAGCTTATTATGTATTTATCATCTTATATGTATTATTTTATACATACAAATTATTACCATTTTGAGCTCTGCTGATTTTTCAAATATTTTTATATGCAGCCTTTTAAAATAAACTATATTCCTTTTAACTCTGTGTAACCTGGAAATAATTCAGTCACTCGATGAGGAGTATATTAATATTTTTTTATTTATGCTTCCCTACGCAATAAATTCATGGCCATAATTTTCCTTAAACCCTCAAATTTTGGCAAACAATACATTTTCGTTAATATATTTTAAAGAAGATATTTCATGAAACATAAATTGACAATCATTAAAAAGAGTTATTAAATGGCCCACTTCTTTGGTCAATCTCTTGGACATTTTTCAAAATACACCAGCTTATTATGTATTTATCAGCTTATATGTATTATTTTATACATACAAATTATTACCATTTTGAGCTCTGCTGATTTTTCAAATATTTTTATATGCAGCTTTTTAAAATAAACTATATTCCTTTTAATTCCGTGTAACCTGGAAATAATTCAGTCACTGGATGAGGAGTATATCAATATTTTTTTATTTATGCTTCCCTACGCAATAAAGTCATGGCCATAATTTTCCTTAAACCCTCAATTTTTGGCAAACAATACATTTTCATTAATATACTTTAAAGAAGATATTTCATGAAACATAAATTGATAATTATTAAAAAGAGCTACTAAATGGCCCACTTCTTTGGTTAATCTCTTGGACATTTTTCAAAATACACCAGCTTATTATGTATCTATCATCTTATATGTATTATTTTATACATACAAATTACTGCCATTCTGAGCTCTGCTGATTTTTCAAATATTTTTATATGCAGCCTTTTAAAATAAACTATATTCCTTTTAATTCCGTGTAACCTGGAAATAATTCAGTCACTGGATGAGGAGTATATCAATATTTTTTTATTTATGCTTCCCTATGCAATAAATTCATGGCCATAATTTTCCTTAAACCCTCAATTTTTGGCAAACAATACATTTTCATTGATATATTTTAAAGAAGATACTTCATGAAACATAAATTGATAATTATTAAAAAGACTTATTAAATGACCCACTTCTTTGGTCAATCACTTGGACCTTTTTCAAAATACACCAGCTTATTATGTATTTATCATCTTATATGTATTATTTTACACATACAAATTATTACCATTTTGAGCGCAAATATTTTTATATGCAGCCTTTTAAAATAAACTATATTCCTTTTAACTCCGTGTAACCTGGAGATTATTCAGTCCCTCGATGAAGAGTATATCAATATTTTTTCATTTATGGTTCCAAACGCAATAAATTCATGGTTATAATTTTCTTTAGACGGTCCATTTTTGGGAAATCTTTCTCATATGGAGGATTGTAATAGCAGAGAGTGAATACAAGTGCACAGATGATTCAGTACTAGGAGTAATAATGCACCGGTATTTATATGGATAGAAAAAGCTGGACTTCCGGTGACGCGAAGCTCGTAAAACCACCTCGTAACTCTTATTCTCGCACGGTGAAAACGTTCTCGTCTCGTGCACGTTGATCCTGGAACGACGAAAAATCGCAATGATGCACGCACACCGGGGGCTTAACTGGAGGAGTGTTCTCTTTCACCTTGCACGAACATCACTTCGGATCAACGAGCTTACTTCGAAACGAAACACTCTCTTTCCTCTCACCCTTCACTTATTAGAATGTACGTTAAATTCCAATTCTCGGACTCGAACGAGATTTCGCCGAGGGAATAACTACACGTTCAATGACCGCATCTTCATCTACAATTCCAACAACACCTGCATTACCATAAATTATTGTATTAAGGATGCTCCAAACACATATATACATATGTTGTGCCTAATAAAAAGTTGGACATTGCTAATGATTTTCCACCTTTCACAAAATCAACTTTATGACCAAGTTTGTTGATCCATTTTAACTTCCTTGTAAAAGAAGATTTATGAAAGGTGCGAAACATAATGAGGAAACTTACAACACTAGATCTTGCATATTTGATTTTTTTAAATTGTATAAACAGAATCATGATATAATTATGAAGATTCTATTCACAGTATCTTGATATAATTATCAAGAGTTTATAAACAGAATCTTGCTATAATTATCAAAATTCTATTTATAGAATTTGTTTTTCTATTAATAGAAGAATTTTTGGGTAAATAAACAACGTACCAAATATGGTACATCAGACATTAAAAAGAGTCATCAAATGGACCACTTTTTTGGTCTAAATAAAAAGTTGGAAATTGCTAATGATTTTCCAACTTTTACAAAATCAACTTTATGAGCAAGTTTAAAGAAGATTTGTCGAAGGTGCGAAATACAATGAGGAGGCAACTTACAACACTAGAACTTGCATATTTGATTTAAAAAAATATATATAAACAGAATCTTGAAATCTTGATATAATGATCGAGATTTTTGAACCCTTGATTTTTTAAAATTGCATAAACAGAATCTTAATATAATTATCAAGATTCTATAAACAGAATCTTGCTACAATTATCAAGATTCTGTTTATAGAGTTTTTCTATTACTAGAAGATTTTTTGTCTAAATAAACAACGTACCAAATATGGTCCATCAGACATTAAAAAGAGTCATTAAATGGATCACTTTTTTGGTCTAAATAAAAAGTTGAAAATTGCTGATGATTTTCCAACTTTCACAAAACCAACTTTATGAACAAGTTTTTTGATCCATTTAAGCTTCCTCGTAAAAGAAGATTTGTGAAAGGTGTGAAATATAATGAGAAAACAACTTACAACACTAGATCTTGCATATTTGATTTTTTTAAATTGTATAAACAGAATCTTGATGTAATTATCGAGATTTCTTGCATCCTTGATTTTTTTTAAATTGTATAAACAGAATCTTAATATAATTATCAAGATTCTTGCATCCTTGATTTTTAAAAATTGTATAAACAGAGTCTTGCTGTAATTATCAAGATTCTGTTTATAGAATTTGTTTTTCTATTAATAGAAGAATTTTTGTGTAAATAAACAACGTACCAAATATGGTACATCAGACGTTAAAAAGAGTCATTAAATGGATCACTTTTTTGGTCTAAATAAAAAGTTGGAAACTGCTAATGATTTTCCAACTTTCATAAAACTAACTTTATGAACAAGTTTTTTGATCCATTTAAGCTTCCTCGTAAAAGAAGATTTGTGAAAGATGTGAAGTATAATGAGAAAACAACTTACAACACTAGATCTTGCATATTTGATTTTTTTAAATTGTATAAACAGAATCTTGATGTAATTATCGAGATTCTTGCATCCTTGATTTTTTCAAATTTTATAAACAGAATGTTAATATAATTATCGAGATTCTTGCATCCTTGATTTTTTAAAATTATAATTATCAAGATTCTGTTTATAGAATTTGTTTTTCTATTAATTGAAGAATTTTTGTGTAAATGAACAACGTACCAAATATGGTACATCAGACATTAAAAAGAGTCATTAAATGGATCCCTTTTTTGGTCTAAATAAAAAGTTGGAAATTGCTAATGATTTTCCAACTTTCATAAAACCAACTTTATGAACAAGTTTTTTGATCCATTTAAGCTTCCTCGTAAAAGAAGATTTGTGAAAGGTGTGAAATATAATGAGAAAACAACTGACAACACTAGATCTTGCATATTTGATTTTTTTAAATTGTATAAACAGAATCTTCATATAATTATTGAGATTCTTGCATCCTTGATTTTTTAAAATTGTATAAACAGAATCTTGCTGTAATTATCAAGATTCTATAAACAGAATCTTGATAATTATAGCAAGACTCTGTTTATAGAATTTGTTTTTCTATTACTAGAAGATTTTTTATATAAATAATCAACATGCCAAATATGGTACATCAGAAATTAAAAAGAGTCTATAAATGGACCACTTTTTCGGTCTAAATAAAAACTTGGAAATTGCTAATGATTTTCCAACTTTCACAAAACCAACTTTACGAGCAAGTCTTTTTATTCATTTAAGCTTTCTCATAAAACAAGATTACTGAACCTGATCTTGCTTGGTTTTAAAAAATTACTACAATTTTTATCTAACTAAACAGCATTAAACATATTTCACAAAAAAGATATTTGATGTTTTTATTCCCACAAAATTAAAAATCATGTAATTCAAAATTACAGTAAACAAAAATCATAAAATATTTTCAATTTTGTGTTACAGAGGATGGACATCCCGCTCAAACTGGACAATCCGCTCCAGCCACGAATACTCCAGCGGTGAACCAAAATCTCCAAAGACAAACGAGCATGGAATTGGTAATAATTCGATCCACGAACTACAATATCATTAATTATTCTGAGGATTCATTTCTGAATAAGGAGAAACTTGGCTGCTCGAGTAACCGAAAAATTCACATTGGAGAAGCAACATAGTCTTGTCCAGCAAAGCTACACGTATTGTACGATACATATAACGGGGGTCGTTCGCAACTATATCCATTGTGTTGTTACAACGAATGCGGCCGTGTCGTCTGTACGTGATGCTGCTTCTTATGGCGCATAATTGTTCGTACACGTCCCACATACTCGGTGGAATTGCGAGCGACTCTGCCAGACCGTTCAACGGTCAACACATCATGTTTTTCTTTTTTTTTTAATTCTCTCTAACACTTGACTATTTCTCAGAGAAGTCCTTAAAAATTCAATCACTTTGTAAAAATATTCGCTTTATTATTTTTCCCGACTGCTTCCCCATAAATTCTCATTTATGTGAACTTTTTTCTCGAAATTTGTATTTATTACTATTTAATAATATTTATAATAATAGTAATAATTAATAAGTAAATAAAAATGGTAATAAATAACACTATAGTAATTGTAATAAATAATAGTATTACTATTATTAATAATAATTATAATAATAGTAAGATTTAATTATTTATATTTAGTATTCAAGTTCAGGCTAAAAGTTTACATGTTTGTGGAACAATTGCTACCCTTTCATCGTGGTAAATTTAATTGAAATAAATCGTGTCCTTCATTTTCCATCCCTTTTTTTAACCCTTTGATGCACAGCGGGATGTTTAACATCCCACCTAGATTATTATCATTTTTAAAATATTTCAACGTTTTCTTTCTCGATTTTAAATAAAAGTCACTTTTTAAAAATAAAAATGTGTGCATCAAAGGGTTGAATTGCTAAACGTCGTCTACAAACTAATTCGTGCAAATTTCAAGCTACCGATTTCGAAATTTTTCCAAACTTGCTCTTACGACCACCATTGATTCCTTAGCTTTTGAACAATATTGACAAAGTGGTTCAATATTAATATATTTATTATTATTACAATTACAATTACAATAATAATAACTTTCTACAATAATTATGTCCTTTTTGCTGGTCCAGCAGCTAAAGGCGCTATACTAAATAAATAGAGTATCTGGCCCACGATAAGCTATTCAACGCTTGTGTGTGGGTATATATGTAGTCACTTTTCATGTTTTGCTTCCTCATAGAGGAAGCTTTGTTTTCGTGAAAAATTTTTTTTTCGAGAATTTCATGTCAGTACACTCAGAATGGTCCAAAACATCGAGAAAAGTGATTTAGAAAAAATGTCTGTATGTGTGTGTGTGTGTGTGTGTGCGTGTGTGTGTGTGTGTGTGTGTGTGTGTGTGTGTGTGTGTGTGTGTGTGTGTGTGTGTGTGTGTGTGTGTGTGTCTATGTGTGTGTGTATGTTACACAATCGAAAAATGTAAACCTTTATAACTCGGGAATGCCTTGAGATATCAAGCTGAAATTTGGACCATGGATAGAGGGATCAAGCCTCATCGTTCATACAAATTTTTGTTAAAATCCACTTCATCGTTAAATTATTACGCGTTTTTTAATTTTTTGAAAAATGTCTGTTTACGCGATAACTCTTTCAATTTTCGAGATATTGATCTTAAAATTGGTATGAATTTGAGCTTTCATATGCCGGTGATCGCTATTGAATTTGGTTAAGATCGGTTGAGCCGTAAACATTTTATGATGTTTTGAATTTTTCAAAAAATTGACATTATCGCTCTATTGTAACTTTTGCAAAACTTAAGATAGCGAGCTCAAATTTTGTATATAAATGAAACAATATTCAGCCATTATATATGTATAATTTAGTGACGAACGGTATGAAATTTTTGATTTTATGGAATGTTGAATTATTTTTAAAAATATACATTATCACATTCACTTCGGAAACGCTTTAATAATCACGAAATAACGCAATAACGAAATAGAAAAAGCGAATCCACAACATGTATATTTATCTAATTAAAACAAGGATGCAAAGTAGAACCTTGCACATTGCTTCATCATTATTTTTCACGTTTTACAAAGCTTCCTCTATGAGGAAGCCAAAAATTGAATAACGTACTTCCTCGTAGAGGTAGCTTTGTAAGAAGTGAAAAATAATGAGGAAGCAATGTGCAAGGTTCTACTTTGCATCCTTGTTTTAGTTTGTGTTATTGTTTGTATATTTAATTTTAGTATGGTTTTATTGTGGGTTAATGTTTAGTGCTTTTTCTTAATGATTTCTTATTTTGCAATTGCGAGTTATTCGATTTGAGTTACTGCTTCACTTTCAGTTGATATCACATAATTTTCTATAATGTTTTCTGTAATGGTTCAAAAGTTATCAATTTTTTTTCAAAATTTGCTCCCTTTAATTTAACTCTTGTAACTCGAGAACGTTTCGAAGTATTGAACTGAAACTAAGCAAAAAAGTGAAGCAGATGTAAGTCAACTATTGTATTAAATTGAATTAAGGTAGTTCTGTCGTGAAGGCAATCCAAACTCATATGCATGAACTTTTGACATGTTGTAATTTAGCTATTCAATTTTACTTGTACAAAATCTTGAAGGCTTTTACCGAGTATTTGAATGAACAATTAAAACTTGAAAATCGATCTTTTTACACGGCGCTCACGGGAGAGCTGGAAAAATTGATCTTTAAATCGAAAATTAACATACTTAGATCAAAGATAGAGAAAAAATGAAAAGTACTCCGGATTCGGAAATCATTCAGGAATTGATGCATCATGAAAAAAGGTGAAGTCACCGGAATAATGTTTAATTGAACCAACGTCAAAGTGCACGATACCGGGCCAAATGACGTTTCCTAACCTAATTATCGTAAAAATGAAGTCAAATCCGCACTAAATATATCAACTATTTACAAATAATCTTTTAATTTGATGACGACAATTTCGAAGGATTCTCGATTATTTTTGATATTATTATTGAGACAGTCAAAGTGATGCGTATGATTATTTTTTAATGTCATATAGACTCTGAAATTTATGACTCCGGCGTACCGACAGAACTACCTTAAAATCGACACAACTATTAAAATTTTATTAGGTCCCATTTAATTTTTTACAAAATTTCGAAATGAAAATTTATGCAGACAAATGAAGTTAGTAGGTGTTGAGTTGAACTTTTGTACTACCTCATTATTCTAGAGAGCGGGTCTTTTATAAAAGAGAATGAATCGATATAAATACCGTGAACACGGTGGTCCTAACAGTTTTTCGATATTTACGGGAATTGTAAATTTCAACAGACTAAACGCATCACCCGTTACATATTACGTAAGACTGCCGAGCCTCTCAAACCGGTAAATCGACACGGGACTGACCTTCCGGAGGCGGAATAGTCGCCCGTATTCTCTCCCTCGTTCTTTCGAAATATATCCTCGAGGAAAGTTTATGACGATGCGCTGTGAACCACGAGACTAGGATGATCAACGGTTTTCGACCTATTTGCATAACATATTTGCACTCACAGTCTAAAAAAAAAAACATATATTTTTTTCTTTGCAAAATTTCGAGGCCTCGTTGTGCCGAATCGCATCGTTCAGCCTCTCACTATTTTATTGCGACTATGTTCCAATTCGAATATAATATATGGACGATGCGCATTAAGCTTCGAGCAACGTATTTACAAAAAAAAAAAAAAGAAAACTGCAGAATCTCATCAGGAATTACCGGTTATTTAATGGCGTTTTCCCTTTTTTTTTAATAACTATAGAGGTCACGATTTGAGTGGTGAAATTTATATTTGTAGATAAGTTTT
This sequence comes from Ephialtes manifestator, assembly GCA_963970395.1. Lineage (NCBI taxonomy): Eukaryota > Metazoa > Arthropoda > Insecta > Hymenoptera > Ichneumonidae > Ephialtes > Ephialtes manifestator. The sequence goes on along the minus strand of OZ019968.1, from coordinate 560,089 downwards.
GCGGCAAAACTTATCTACAATTCCAAAAATCGGTCACGACCTTATCAACTTATAATTATATTTATTTATTTATTTTTATTTATTTATTT